>PVJA010003978.1:0-46010 GCA_004027025.1 Myocastor coypus | reverse complement strand
CGCCCAGCTTTCATTCTTTTTTAAAGCAGATATGTGAAAAACTCCATAATCTTAAGTGTACAATTATGCGTATTTTGAAAACGCATGAACCTGTTAAATCAATACTTCTATTAAGATATACAACACTGCCATCACCTAAAGGTTTCCTCCACGCCCCTTTTCAATCAATCACTATTCTTGTTTCCAGAAGCAACCTCTGTTGAGTCATTTTGGTGGGAAATTTCAAATATATTTAAATTCTGGATTACATTTAGTGAACAGACACATATCAAAGATAAAAATTAAACATGAGAAGGCCCTTTATAATCTCCTATTCTTTAATTTAGTTCATCAAAGCAAATCAAGTATATCACATGGTTTGCATTATTTCTTATTGAAATAATTCCTGGAAACAGGTGCTAACATTCTTAAGTAGACACCATATAAGAAGCATTTGAAGGATGGTAAAAAATTAACCATATTATAAATTTAATTTTACTATGATGATATAGATAATAAAACCTTGAAACCATCTTTGAAAAATGAGGCTCATTCATCATAGAATAGATGTGCTTAATTGACACCAAAATCATAATTTAAAATTGGGGTTCTTTTGAATATTTCTTACAGAACACAAGAAAAGAAAATATCTTAGCAAACAGTTACTTGTCACTTACGTATATCCAAGCAGCATGGATTTAGTTTGATTTCTCCATTTATCTTCTTAGCCTTTAAGGAGCTGGGGTATAACTGATTATCTCTGTCAACAAGAATACTATAATACTACGTTGTGATTACAGTAATTACGGAAAATCGAAGAGAAAAAGTGGTTGAGGGTGTAGCTCAGTGTGAGAACACCTGCCTCACATAAGAAAGGCCCTGATCCCCAGCACTTACAACAAAGAAAAGAGTATTTTCTTAAGATAGTAGCTATGTCAAAGTTAGTTTTTTGTTTTGTTTTGTTTTGTGGGACCAGGGTTCGAACTCACGACCTTGCACTTGCCCAGCAGGCACTTGTGCCTCGGAGCTATCTCCCCAGCCCCTCAAAGTTAGTTTAGTGACATTTGAATTTTGGTTAGTGTACAAGTCTTGGTTCTCTTTATAAACTAGTTCAAAAATCAGCTAGTCATAACCCTTTTGCAAGTTAAAATTTATGACTTTTTTAGCTGGCTGGCCAAATAGCTCAGTGGATTAAAGCACCTGCAAACAGGTGCAGGGGCCAGGGTTTGATCCCCAGGCCTGCTGTGCCAGCCCAGCCTCAGGGGCTCACTGAGAGTGCAGGTGAGACTGGGCCTGGTGGTGCACTCCTGTAATCCCAGCTCTCGGGAGGTTGTAAATAGTTGGATCACTACGAGTCCTATCTAGTAGTGAAGCCGTGAATACCCTGTAGACCCTTCCCTAAAATATAAAGAACAACAATAAAAGGCTTTTTCATAGGGTTTATAAGTTTAAAATTTTCTGTTTCCATCAAGTTATTTTTTTTCTTTAAGTTTCCTTTGATTCATATTCTATATCCCATTTTATTTATACAACTCACTATTTTGATGTTATTTTAAACATTTATCATTAATTATTCTTTTACTCAGAAGCTTTATGTTCTAGAAGTTTCAGTATGAAGTCTCTGAAATTACCTATAATGTGAAAATTAAGTCATCATCTTGGATCATATTTTTGAAAAAGTTTATTCTTATTTTTTTGCAACCACCTGTGCTAATGTAGCTTCATATATAACTCCTCCCTTTTTTTCCTAGCAGTGGCCTATGACCACTACTGACGTTCACTCCTTCCTGGGCTTGGGTTGCTTTCTCTTTGTTTATATATCAGTTTAATTAAGTGATACTTGCTGAGCATTTAACTTGTGTTAAGCACTATTCTAAGTGGTATGGATAACAGAACTGTACAAACAAACAAAACCCATACAGCCATAATGTTCTTATTATAGGCTGATTAATTAAAACATTCAAATGAATATCTTAGGGAATAATATGTGTAATAAGGAAGTAAAATTAGTATAAATAGAAAGAGACTGATGAGACCAAGGAAGTAATTTTGGACAGATTGTTAGCAAATGCTCATTAAACCAATGGAAGTTGAAGGAAGAACTACAGAAGTGAAGAATCTCCATAAATTTTTACTGAGTTAATAGGGATCTAATGCTGTGGTGTGGTATAGAGAAGTCTCCAAGAAACTTGAAGAAATTCTGCCACCACTGTCCATGAGGTGATTGACAGTGACAAACACAAGACCTAAGGTGGGGAAAGAGCTGAGTGAGGACTCAGAGCATAATAAATAGATAGAAGACCATTTAGAAAGCGAAGAATGACCTTATCTGATCAGGCTTCCCTGTGGAGTTGAGAACACTGGGAGGACCCAGAGAGAAATTGTGGAAATCAGACAGAGAAAGTGGAGGTCCCAGGTCCATGACGAAAGGTGATGACAAGTAACTGAATTGAGTTAGTAGTTATGGTGGATCGAGTAGCCTGAATTTTCTAGTGAAGACAGATGAGAAGCAAAGACTAGAGGAGAATTAGATTTTTCTTTTTTTCTTTTTTCTTTTTGGCTGGCTCAGCCCACCCTGAAGGCAGGGTTGATACAGCATGTAGGTGCTGGGGATCAAACTGCGGTTCCGTGCACCGGCCTAAGTTTGTCTAAACTGGCACTTTAGACTGCTCAGTTATCTTGCTGGCCCCTAGAAAAGAATTATAAAGCAGAGGGGCCCGGCGGGATGGCTCAGTGGTCTAAAGCGCCTGCTTGGGAAAGCTTGGGCGGCTTCAGGGACCGAGGTTCGATCCCCGGCACCACGTGCTGCACTGGCCCTGCCCTCGGGGTGGGCTGAGCCGGCCATGAAAATGAGTGAATAAACAAACAAAGGTTCTGAAACAAGAAAAAAAATAATAAATAAAAAGAATTATAAAGCAGAGAAAAGATAGAGAAGAACAGTAGAAAAAAAATCAGGGTGAGAAAGACTTTTTAAGGTATTAAAACTGGGAAATAGGAAGAAATAGCATAATGAGGGAATAAATTCTCTATTTTATAGATTAAATTTGAGTACTAACATTGGTATTAATCAATTTGCTTGTGATTTTAATTTTTAAGGGAGCAACAATTAAAATATAAATTTGGAAGTTTTCAGTGTATTGTTAGTAAAATCATGGCATTATTGTATAAGATCATCCACAGAGTTAGTGAAAATAAAGTAAGGTTGAAAGAATCCTGGGATATCAAAATCTTTACAACTTGACAAGAAAAGAGACAGCGACTGGAAGACAGCAAAAAAAGAGTTAAAGAAAGAAGAGTGAATTGAAAGAAAAAACACAAGTCCATGGAATTGTGGAAGAATCTTAGAAATCAAGTAGTAAAAGGTGTTCAGAGATGATTCCTAAACTTTCTGTGAATAGCAGAGTGAAACAGTGTTGAGGGTTACTTGGCTTGCTCATAATCCCCTGTACATAATTTTCTTTCACATAGTTAGTCAAGTGAATACTTCTATTTTAAGTTCACAATTTGGTAGATGATATTTTAAAGATTCACATTATAAAACTGTTGTGAACCCACAAAAAATAATGCAGATTGACCATATGTTAGTTATCCACTCCCTTTTCACAATGCAACTGTGTTTCTGTGGTTTAATGTTTTTTTTTTTATTTCATTGCGAATTCCTAAATTTTCATAAATGACTTATTCATTCATCAGGGTAAATTTGATGATAACTATATGGCATTTGAAGTGCTGATGTCATCTTATCTATTCTGATACCTGTGTTCTTTCTGAAATGCTTCTCATCGCCTTAAAAACATTCTTTCTCTCTGCCACCAATTTCAGAAACATTCTTTTGTGTATTTTAAAGGGAAAAGAACAAAATTTGAAAACAAGATAATGGGAGGAAAACGATAATTAATGCATTGTGCGCTGTTATATTTAAATTAATCAGAGTACAAGATAGAGGTACTGAGTTGTCCAGCAATGTCAGCACAAACCTTTCTTTTCAATGAACTAAGAAAAATTAGTAGTGTAACTATCTATCTATCTATCTATCTATCTATCTATCTATCTATCTCTCTATCTATCTACCTATCTATTCACTTTACCCTACCTTAAAAATTAGGTTTTCTTGTTTTAGTGTACTTGTTCTACTTAGATAGTAATAACATAAGTGAGTGAGATGTCACATTAGCATTGACTGTGGACACACTGCTGAAACTGCTCTTGAGCTACTTTAAGCAAAACCAAAAGAAAATGAATTCATTTACATCTATGGCCTACCATTTATTTTCTTTTATTATTTGTGTTGTACTATCACAGCTACATGACTGCACTCACTTTCTAAAACACCGATGCCCTAGGTAATAAGATCACTTATGCTTTAGCATACAGCAGTGAATTTTGGAGACAGCACTGGTCTGTCCCATCTCATGCAGCATTTCTGTGCCTAGAAATGTGCTTATGTTGGAGGGTACAGAGGTCAAGAGTGCATGGCTCTCTGCTTCTTCTCAGTCTGCATTTCTCTTTCTCTCATTACTGGAAAACATACTTTATTTGCATGGAATAGATAGAGGAGAGTTATGGCAGAAATTCAGCCATCTGTGCCCCCTAGAGGTACCTATTTCTGCCATTGCTAACCATCCAGTATGGTTTCCTCTTTCCCATGCTTACCTCTCTTATCTGAATGTAGACACTTTCAAATAAGAAAATTGTGAGAATACAAGCCCCTTCTGTTGTTTTTTTTTCTTTTTCTTTTTCTTTCATCCTTTGCTTTGGGCTAATGAAAAGGCTAAAGGCTCTTAAAATTGAACATCAATTTTTACAACACACTCCATCCTTCCGTTATAATCTCCTGAGGTGGAAAAGTAAGAATTCAAATGTTGGAAAATTTCTCAAGTGGTTGGTAAAACTGGGGGATTAGCTAAATCTTTCATTTTCTCTCATCATTTTTTGCCAAGAAAATACTAGAATTTGCTGCAGGCTATGAGCAGCTCCTGTGCTGGAGCTGGGCTGGTGGAAGAGGAGGGAAGTTCAGAGACACAGGAAGGTTTTTGAGCAGGATCTGAGAGAGAACTGTGAGTGATGCGCCTTGGAATGGATTTGATGTACTACAACATGAAAAAGACGTTATTTTCCATGAAGCTCAGTAGTAATTTTAGAAACCATCAAAATTTCATTAGATTAACATACTGGTAAATTGAATTTAATTAGAGCAGTAGCTTGAAGCAAGTATATTTAATCTTTACAGCTCATTGTTCATGTATTGCTTACATACTTGAGACTTTAAAATAATGAGAGCAAATGGTAATAATTAAAATTAGTGTTACCTATAAGCTCTCAAATGAGTAATTTATTATCAGTTCTCAGGTGGAGTATAGTACTTACAAAAGAGATAATAATTTGGGTGTTTAGCTCTTTTTTTCTAAATTTTCTAAATTCTCCTAATTACATATTGACTGAATTATACAATAAATAAACTGCATATACCTATCAGAACTTCTTTATCACAGTTCTTAAAGACAACTGTGTATAAAACACTTTAGAAAAATCTTATTAAAAAATATAATCTTTTAAACTTAAAATCTGTGCATTATTTTTAAAACTAACATGACCTTATAAACTTAAAATTTGTATAATTATGTCATGTAGTATAAGAAAATATATTTATATTTGTTTTAATTTAATCAATACTATTTACATAGGCCGCACATATGTACACATTATTAATGTACCACATTACTGTTATATATTAGTTACATAAGTATAATATGAAACGTAAGCATAGTGAAGTCACAAACATGTGACATAGTGATTATAAGATTAATATATTGTTAACATTTAGTAAATCCGGGGGTTAAGCACGAAGTAGAAAGTATACAATTCTTTATTTATTTATCTATTTGGCCCTGTTTAGGCAGGTTCTCACCATGCAGCTCACCTGGTCTTGAACCCACTTTGTAGCCCAGGCTGGTCTCGAACTTGCAATAATCCTTCTACCTCAGCTTCTCAAGTCCTGGGATTATAGGCATGAGCCACCACACCAAACAAAGTTCTCAATGTAATGACCTGACACCTGTTGTGCCAATCAAATGAATCCATGACTATTGGAGCTTTGGGAAATATAATTAACAAATGATACGTAGAGAAAGAAGACCAGAAACAGGACATCAGATGGGACCTTACCCTACCCAGGTACAGCGAAAGCGAGAAATGCCCAGTGTCTGAAATTATGTATCCCAAGCATGGCTGAAGCACTAGATTCTGTGACATAGAGATAGACACATCAGAAGACCTCTTGACACATAGGTGGAGCCTCTCATGTGTCACTCAGTGTCCTTCTTGCCCAGCTTCTGAACCACTTAATGAGCTGCCAGTGACGACTGAAAGCAGAGACTCCCTCCTCTGCCTGAGTCCTGATAACCCTTGTGAGCTAACTACTGCCACATGAAACATGGCGAATTAAGAAATCAAACAGTGTGATGACCAGAGAGATTAAAAGATAGACAGATGTGAAATAACCTACTGCCATTGGTACATTTGTAGGTGACTTGGATTTTAACCTATATTAAACTAGGCATCTGCAATTGTGAGGACTAGGATCAATACTTTTGTCCATAATTATAGTTACTGACTTTGATTTCATGGTGAATATGGGTTAATTGGCAAAATTCCAGGTTATATACATATTTTTTCATGTGTGTATGTGTGTGTGTGTGTGTGTGTAAAAGATAACGAATAATGTAAAGAATGAAAAATGGAAATATACTTTTTTTTTTTTTGTCTTTTTGAGACAGGGTCTCGCTATGCAGTTGAGGCTGGTCCTGAGCTCACTTTTGTAGCCCAGGCTGGTCTCGAACTCCCATCAATCCTCCTGCCTCAGCCTCCCGAGTGCTGGGATTACAGGCGTGAGCCACCATGCCCAGCGGAAATATACTTTTTAAAGTTTCTAATACTTGAAGAAAATATCATACCATGTTTTATAGGTATATTGTAAGTCAAAGATATAGTATAAATCATGAAACAAAATTAAATAATATTCATAAAATTAACTAAGTAATTAAAAGTTAAATTAAATATTTCAAAACAATATTCCAAACTTGAAATTAAATTATGACAATTGTTATAATTCCAACTCATCATTCATCATTCAGGACATACTCATCATTCAGGACATACTGGCATGAAGATATTACAGGCCAATAGTATATTTAGGAGTTCTTGCCCACTTTCAAATTATATTACCTAATTTTGTCTATTTTATTATACAACTATCATCTTTATCATATATTGTTGAGGGCAAAACTGCATATGGAAATTATAAATAATAATTTAAATACTTATTTAAGTACCATGTCTGATTTCAGTTGTAACCTTAACTCAATGTAAATTTAGTAATTCCTAAATAACAGAAAACTCTGTATCCTGCTCCATTATTACATCACCTGCTACCATTGTCTAAGGCACAACTGGACTGAGTTGTGACCTCCAAAGTGGAACGGAATCTAATACAGATGTTGTTAAACTCACTGTATATTGCATTAAATGTGAAATTTTAATTTAAAATCTTATAAAAGTGCCTTTTGGTCCTCTATACACTTATTACGTGAAGAATTGGGGGAGAAAAGGAGGTAGCTGTATTATTTGAAATTAGTTCTGATGATGTAGCCAGAGTGGAGAACACTTCTCCACTGCTGGTGGGAATGCAGATTGGTGCAACCATTATGGAAAGCAGTGTGGAGGATCCTCAAAAAACTAGAACAGGAAATCCCATTCAATCCAGTTATCCCCCTACTGGGAATTTTCCCTAAAGAACTGAAAACATCATACCATAGCGTTATCTGTGCACCTATGTTTATAGCAGCCCAATATGTAATACCCAAATCTTGGAAACAACCAAAATGCCCATCATTTGAAGAATGTTTGAAAAAAAATGGGGTATTTTTATACAATGGAATATTACTCAGCTATAAAGAATGATAAGTTTGAAGACTTCATATATAAATGGATGTATATTGAACATATACTCATTAGTGAAATAAACCAGACCTACATCTATAAATATTGTATAGACTCCATAGTATAAGAACTCTAAAGAAGAAATAAATACTGAAGGGAATAACACAGCTGAATGTGTTATGGATTAAAAAATGAAGTGACTGAAAGCAGATAAGAGAGGAAACATAGCAGGAGCAAAACCATGCACTTATGTACACAGGATGAATCAGATATTGGTCCTAAGAACATTCAAAAGGTTCATCACGTTGATCATAGCACCATATAACATTAAAACTGTGCTTGGAATGCATGGCATTCTCATCTTTTTGATGTGTACTGCTCCCAGTGTAAACTCGTTACTGTTATACTCTCTCAAGTAGATGGTTGGTTAACAAAAAAAGGGGGCGTGGGTATTAACTGAGAGTAAGAGACTGGGCAAAATGCCATAGCCTTGACAGGGTACAATTTTGTACATCCTTGGATTTCTAAATGTCTACATAAAAATGTGTAACTGCTTTTATCACATTCTATAGAGAATTATTAGGATATCAATGATTGTCAGAAAATATCAATTTCAAGCTAAGTCAAAAATATTTGATATTCAGAAAGCCAGTGATGTTAAGCTCAATTACCTATGTTATAGAGTAATAGTATCACGAACCTTCTCTACTGGAGGGTTGAAAATGTAAGTTAATAGACCAAAAATTGGAGAAAAAGAAGGGCTATGAGGATAGCCAATATTTTGGCCCTAGCACTTCAAGATCAGTAAGGACTCACGACATAAGAGAACTTGTGCTGTAATATCTTATAACTCAGAGGTGTTCCAAATTTTCTGGTCAAGGAAATTATGGGACCTCAGAGGAAATGGATAAATGAACTATAGTGTGTCTAAGGAGAGTCACCCAGAGAAAAGCATTCTCTCAGGCTTTCACAGACAGCAAACTGGTCAAACAATAGTCATGACTCATCCCGAAGGCTGACACTGTCAACAGTTCTACAAAGTACTAGTTCCAAAGTTAACCTTGAGAGGATTTGACCTTGAAAGATACAAAAGATGAATGTTTTGCTATACAGGTCTTGCTTTAACTTGCCCTCGATCATCCAGTGGAAAAACTTAATCATAAAAAGCAGAAGTAGATTAGTATGATGAATTGTAAGAGGCTGAAATCAGCAACCTCCAACATTGCCAGTTTCACCGGTAACCCACTGCAATTATGGAACATAGGACTATGAATACATCGATTTCCTCTTAGTTCAAAGAGAAGAATATTTTTTTCTTTTTTTTTCTTTCCTTACCAATATCAATTAGAAAATGTATCATATCCACACCCTGTGCTCTGTATTACTATTGTGAGGACAATATGCAATGTGTCAATTATTGCGAATGTACTACTAATGTGTTGTGAAACTAGCATATTGATATTTCTTATTAAAAGTAATTAAAAATTTAAAAAGAAAGAAAGAAACAAACAAACAAAGAAGTAAGGAAACAAAGAAAGAAAGAAAGAAAGAAAGAAAGAAAGAAAGAAAGAAAGAAAGAAAGAAAGAAAGAATTAGAGATCAGGACATGATTTAGGAGACATTACATAGAGGGATATGTACTAAATGTGACTTCTAAGATCAAAAATTTAAAAATTAAGCACATGTGGAATCTGCACAAATTGACCTAGAAGACAGTAAATTGCAACAGTGGTTACAATAAACTGGACAAGTAGCACAGGAGAAACCTTGGTTAATGAGTGCTAGGTTAGAGTGAGACACAAATTCTGGTGCTCTGTGCACAGTAAATGATGATAGATAACAATAATTAAGCATATATTTCAGAAAGGTAGATGAACAGATTTTAAATGTTTTCACTACAAGAACTAACAAACATTGGGAGAAATAGATATACTTAGCCTGATTCGAACATTCCACAATGTGTGTATTTATCAAAACATTACATTATTCCCCCACAATATTTAAATTGTGTCAATTTAAAATAAAATAATATTTTGAAAGAGTAATTTCCAGAGAAGTACAAGGACTTTGTACAATTCAATTTCATAATTCTCAAAATTTTATGCTGCATATCTTCTAAAAGGTAATTGTTTTCACTTGAGAGTTTCTCACTCTTCTTTTTTATCATCTTCAGGAGAAATTTATATCCTTCTAAGTGGAAAGCAATCTTTGGCTTGCATGCAAGATCAGATCTGAGTTCTCATATAGAAACAAGATTGATAGACCAAATTGTCATAAACCCTCACTACAATAAACGAACAAAGGACAGTGATATTGCCATGATGCACCTTGAATTTCAAGTGAATTACACAGGTAAACAAAATCACATTCTTTATTCTTATCTATTCAGGTTAATACACCATAAGATTTGAAATATTAATAGTATATTTATTTTAGTAATAGTTTAGAAATGTTTGATATTTTGTTACATTATAACTGAACTGGAATTGAGGAATTAAAAAAATGTTTTAAATCCTACTTTCTAGAAAGAACCAGGAAAATGAGACTGTTTGAGTCCTCCACAGCAGTACATTCTACCAGTGAAGTGGTAAAATAAAATCTGAAAGAAGCAGACCTGAAAAAAGAAGCCATGATATTATTAAGCCTCTGTTTCTTGTGTAAATGAATGGTGGGTCCGTCCACCATGAAGGAAGGGATCCAGACAAACATTGGAAAATTGAGACCCAAGGGTGTATTTTTAGGATATCTTATACTATTCATATAATTAAAGCTTTGAAAGGGAGCCAGTAATGTTCCTGCAGTGGCTAATGAAGAACTTCCCCCAACTTCTTGGAAAATGCATGAGAGATCAACTAAGAAAGGGAACTTCATCTTGAAAGGATCAGTCTCACTTATGCTCTTCCCACTGAGACACATCTTAAGGAGGGGAGCTTGTTTTAGTTTATGTTGCAGTGCAGGGTTGTCAGGCTCCAGAGAAGGAGCAACACAGTAAGTGCATGGTGGAGGAAAGCTGCTTAGCTCATGGTGGATAGGAAGTAGAAAGAGAGGAATGGAGCCGGGGAGGTTGGTAGATCCTCCCAGGACACATACCGTATGATGCACCTCTTTAGACCAATTAAAATCTCAACAGCAGACTAGTCCACAGATCAGTATGGGATCCTCCATGATCCAGCCACCTCCACAGAGCTCCATGTAGGAAGAAGACATGAGGATCTGGGGAAAATTTAGCTAGAAACTATAACAGGTGTTGGGGAACACTTAGTCATGCACTATAACAGGTTGTACTCTGCTGTAAACTTAACTTAGCTCTTTCCTAATGTTCACAAGAAAGTGCTGCAGTCTTAATGATCATGAGGTTTGCTGCACAAACTTATCATAGTGCTCATGAAAGATAGTTACTATATTTATTTATAGAATGCTGTGCTGGAAAGTAAAGTTTTTATCTTCTTAATTTTTGTACCCACCCTGAGTTTTATAGGTAGTGAGTACTTACTGAATACACACTGCCTTGCAAATTGATACAGAAGGCTTTATTTATTTATTATTTTACTTTTCATTATTTTATTTTCTAAATTAATTTTAATGAGAAAAAAGCAGCATTGAGACAATTTCAAAACAGGTTACCAGGACAGTTACAATAATTAGTACATTGCATATTGTCTTTGTAGTAGTTATTCAGAGTACAACATACAGACATATTTTGTCTAAATACTGTAAATACAAATATTTATTCTCAATACAGAAGGACTGTCATTGATTAATATTAATACTTTCATAAGTGCCCTAAAAACCAATTAATTAAGAACTTTTGAAACTTGAATATAACTAGAAAAAATGACATACAATAATAGAAATATTTGTCCAATTTTCTCTTAACTAATTGTGAGAAATAGTAGAATTGACGCTAGTTCATTAGAGTATCATCATTATTTAAAATTAACATAAATTATTAACTTCAAAAATATGGCATTGTTGACATTCTAATGACATTCTAAAGACCACCAATAGCACTTCATAAATTGACAAAGAAAGACTGTTTAAAATATCCTTTTCCCTTAGATTGATGTCTAACACTTATTCATCCAGGATAAACCAAGTTTTCATAGATTAAATAAATGATGATGCAATTAATTTTATAAATTATAAAACTGGTTCTATAATTTTTAGAAACACATTTATCTGTTGCTATCTTGTTCTTTACTTTGTTTTGTTTGTTTTTCAGATTATATACAACCTATTTGTTTACCAGAGGAAAATCAAGTTTTTCTTCCAGGAAAGAATTGTTTCATTGCTGGCTGGGGAAGCCTTTATTATGAAGGTAAATTATCAAATTTAGGAAAAAAAAAAAAAAAAAAAAGAAGGAAAAGACTACTAAAGAGAATTATATTACTGAACCATCCTATGAATATTTTTCAACATTTTTTACACTTCTTATACAGCAGTGAATTTTGAAATATTTACAAAAAAGCATTGCAGGACATATTTATAATTTGATACCTTAAAAATATTTCCATGTATATTATTCTATATTATATTACAAAACTACAAGCCTTTAAAAAAGAATTCAGAGTCCTCAAACTATTTAAATTTGATATTATAAATGTTGATAAATGGAAAAGTTACATCTGGTGAAATGAATATAATGCAAAGTTCTAAAAATTTATTTTGGTAAAGCATATGAACTAAGTCCAGTAAAATATCACATTATTATATGTCCCCACTTTCTTAATCAACAAGTTTATCTTCATTTATAGTATAAGACTACACATTTGAAATGTCTTATAAATGGTGGAATGATTAAGATATATCATGAAGACTATAAATTTATAGATCATTGATCCTAAGATATTATTTAATTGTATGTTTTCTAAACATAAGCATAATGGCTGTGGTGCCACACTTCGCTGATGGGTGGCTATAGCCAAAGGAAATGGTACCAAGATGTCAAGGACATGACTTAACTTCCATGTTCATTTCAGTACTACTAACAATAGACATTGAAGGGAAAAATGAAGGAAAGATAGACGGAGGCAAAAAACCTAAGTGTTGATCAGCTGAATAAATGAAGAAAATATGATTTGCATTCAGATACTAGGCAAACAATAAAAACCTGACATTTGTGATAACATAGATGGAAGGGGAGGTCATCACATAAAGCAGAATAAACCAGACACAGAGAGACAAAGTTTCCATGATCTTACTCATATTTGGAATCTAAAAGGTGTTTGATGGGTAGATCACTAAGCTAAAATTAAATGGAAGCAAGAAGTTCTGGTGTGGTGCTGTACAGCAAGTTGATTGCAGACAACGCTGATATATTGTGTACATTCAAATGTTAGAAGAAAATGTTTGCAAGTGTTTATCAGGAAAAAATAGGACAAATACTTGAGATGGATATGTGTAGCCTGATTTACACATTATACACAGTATACATGTATGAAAACAGAACAGCACTCCATGAAACTGTCATGTTTTTATGTATCAGTCAAAAACTAAAATGAAGTGAAACCATTCATCTCTGTATTATACAGATATATATCTGTCTATCTATATATCTGTCTATCTATCTATCTATCTATCTATCTATCTATCTATCTATCTACATATCTTTTCAGTCCTGGAGATGAAGAAGAATATCTCCAAATGTGAATTCTAAGAAAACATTCCACTACCTCATGTCCTGGAAGTCTAATTGCAAGCTTGTTGGTTACAGAATTCCTAAAACAGTCCCCCACCTACAAGTTCTGACCATTCCATAACATTAGACAAAGGAAAGACTCTTAGCCTAGTAAGAGGACCTGACCTCTGTAAGTCATAATAAATTATAGATGTGATATTTAAATATAGATGCCAGTACACTTAAGGTGAAAGTGCACAGTCTCAGAATGAAAACACTTCCAAAATATCTGTTTTTGTTTTTAATCAAAGAATTTTTTTTTTGTCTTTTTGAGACAGGGTCTCGCTATGTATGCAGTTGAGGCTGGCCTTGAGCTCACCTTTGTAGTCCAGGCTGGTCTCGAACTCGCACCAATCCTCCTGCCTCAGCCTCCCGAGTGCTGGGATTACAGGCGTGAGCCACCATGCCCGGCAATCAAAGAAATTTTAAGTGTGGTGCTTTCTAGAGAATTCTGACCAAAGTTTTCCACTATAATTGCATTATATGCTACTGAAAATGCCTCTTGTCTGCTTCTGATCAAGAATGCTAAAGTTAAAGACCATAAATTCTTATATTTCTTCCACTTGAAGAATGTCATGAATTACTAAACTTGAAATTCAAGGAATAAACATGATTTTCAGCTAGATAGGTTTATTTTCTTTCTGACTTTAAACTAAAGTATTTTATGAGTACAATGTAGACTCTTCAAAAACCAATTATGCCTCAACAATATTTAAGACTTTATTACATAGGAAATAATGAACTGATAAACTTTGGTTATATGGAATTATAGGTACTAAAATATTTGTTTAATTAACTTAAGAAAGTCTGTAAAAGTAGTGTGGAGCCAGAAAAAAAAATCAGTTTTATTTAGCAATAAATGGCCTGTTCATCTTCTTTAGGGAGGTTAGAGGGGGTGTAGAGTTTCACTGGTAGTGCCAGCTGGTCTTGAACTCAATTCTGTAGCTCAGTTCTGGCTTCTAAATCAGAATGATCCTCCTACCTCAGCCTTTTGAGTGCTTGGCATGGAGGCATGCATTAGCATGCCTGGTAGCGAGCCTATCTCTAAATACTTCTCAGGTGATTGCAAATGTATTCATTTTATAAGCTCTGTGTTATATTTTTGCCTTTTTTTTTTTGTACCAGGGATCAGACTTAGGATCTTACACTTACCAGGCAGGCACTTATGTTGCTGAGCTATCTCTCTGGCCCCAATTTTCATCTAATTATATTATCTTATTTCATAAAATTCAAGTTTCCAAACTTGACAGTGTAGTACACTAATTAACTAAGAACATGAGGAATATATTGTTCACTAGAAAGAAATGAGGTGATAGTAGTTGTTTACTTTAGAAACACCAATTAGTAAATTAAAAATAACTTTATCAAAATTTGTATTTTTGTCTGTGTGCATGAAAGGCCATGAGTAATTGTGTGTGTTCCTTGTTATTCTAATAACTCATGTTGACAAATAAATATTAATTATATGCACACTTCACAATTCCTTTTATAAAAACTTTTATTATTTACTTAAACACATTTTATTTGTTAACAAAGAGCAAAAATAGCTTCAGTTTTTATTAGAAAACTAATACTTCTAAGGCCACCCTGGATCTTCATTGGTTGAATGACCAAGAATGATGTTGTATTTTCTCATCCATTTTTATCTCCAGTTTACTTTTTCTCTTTTTTACTTTCAGTGTACTGTCAAACTTTGAAAGTCATATTGGTTTCTCTGGCATCAATTGAAAATAGCCATTTGTATGGTTCCTCCCAACCCCATCTTCATCGTCATACTAGTACCATTAAATCAGTCATATAGAGTGTGTTTGCTCCACTCAAAAAAAAAAAGGAATACACATTTGAGCATCAACACATCGTCGAGTCATGCATATGCTACCTTATTCTCTCTCTCTCTCTCTCTCTGTTTCTCTTCCTGTCTCTCTTTTTCTGTCTCTGTCTTTTCCTCTCTCAAACACACAAACACACATACACACATGCATGCACACACACATACACACATATTTACATACACACACATATTTGTTTCCTTAGCTTTTTAGTGCATGAATTACACTACATGGAAAAATGAGGTCGCATATATTTTTACACTGTCAGTTGTCAAGTGTACTTACTAACTTAACCCAAACTTTTTGCTTACTTAGCTTGAGCAACTAAATAAAATTGCTAATTACTAGAAAGTGGTTATTGTGCACCTTTGCAGAGACATCAACATCTGCTTATTTTTCATCCGTCATGCAATTAGTCTTTCTATAAACAGAGATTCATATTTCCAGAGAATGAGACCTATATAAAAAAGAATGGAAATACACTATTAAAACACTTTCTGTCTCTTCACCTGCACAGGGATGACAAGCTGATTATCCCTAGACCAGGGGGCACAGTTCATCAGAGCTTTGTCCCCTGCTCTGGGAACACCTGCTCCCTCACATAGCTCCACAAAGGAGCTAAATGCTATTATCCTGGAGGGAGCGCCTCTTCAGGTGCTGAATGAAAGAGCTTCTGGGTTTCTGAGTTGGTGCTGATTTTTATGAATAGACCTCTTTGTGTTGGCAAGCTTTCTACCCATGAGCCATATTGTAACTTTACAATTACTGAACATAGCTAAAGATCATCCTACTTCAATCCACCATCTCTACTAGCCTTTAGGAAAGAAAGAAGAGCATCGCTGTCATCCACTTGGGAAAATCCACAGATGGATTTTATTATGTCATTTAACATGCAACACTCGTAGTTAGCTCCATTGTATAGACACAATGTGCTCCATAATGGGAGTGAAGCGTTGGAATAAATAAGACTGATGGTGTTTCACTCCAAAACACTTCTGACTAGCTGGCGGCATTATCCATTTTGAGCAGGTCCTACTGCAAACATCCTGCAAGAAGCTTATGTTCCTCTTATATCAAATGAGAAGTGCCAGCAGCAGATGCCAGAGTATAACATCACCCAAAATATGATATGCGCAGGCTATGAAGAAGGAGGAACTGATACTTGTCAGGTAAGTATGTCTGAGTGTTCATCTACTTTCAGAAAGCACTGCTATCGACATCATTGTTTAACAAAAATTTGTGTGCAAAGCAATGATCCAGGCCCCTTATCTTCACTCTTAGAAAACTGTGGCCTTTGTGCCTGTTTGCATAATACTCCTCAGAGGGCCCGAGCATTAAAAACAAAACTGCTTTTACAAGTGAGCATTACAAACCAAAGATCTTTAGAGACTAGGCATAATATTTGAATATGTAAGGCAGGGACATAAGATGCAAGTTAGCAGGCCTGAATTGAGCCAATATCTAAGAACCTATATTTTAGCTGAATACATTTAATATTAAATTTCCAATTGTTATATGCCCTAGACAACCACCAAAAATAGGCTAAGTAAGCCCAAGGGCTAAATTGCTCTGTAAACCCCTAGTTTCCATGTTTGAATCTAGGTATTGACCAGGTATCCAGTGACCTGAAATCATTGATAGATAAAAAGCAGTCTAAAGGCTTAGTGAGAGTCAACTTACAGCTAGCTAAATGGAAAGTAAATAAAGACCTGAACAGTATCGCATATTTCCAGGGTCCAGAAGTCTTTAATAAAAAATTATTGTCATCATTCACATTTTATTATAGAAGTGTAAAAATTAACTTGTTGATGTAAGAATGCCAATACTGTGGTAAATTGTAAGTGTCAATTTGTCTTGATCTATGTAACTAACTATCAAAGTAAAATTTTTATATACACAATACCTACTAGGTAATAATAAAAAAAATACAGGCCAGTGAGATGGCTCAGCGTTTTAAAGCACCTGTTTCAACAAGCTTAGGCAATTATAGGGACTGCAGTTTGATGCCCAGCACCACAGGCTGTGCCAGCCCCACCCTACCCCCAGGGCAGGCTGAACCAGTCATGATTAAAAAAAAAAAAAAAAAAAAAAAAAAAAAAAAAAAAAAAAAAAAAAAAAAAAAAAAAAAGCTAACTAGAAATAATGAATAATGATCTCTGTGTGTTGCCAACTAGAAATAATGGAACTATCTATAAATGCCACGAAATCCACATACATTCAAGAAATAAGTTCTGCTAAGCTTGAGATTCCGAAGTTCAGGTGCAGCCTAGGGTTATCCTTAAGGGCATGCGCTCTGTGCCCAGGGTATTCCTACTTGCTATAGTTTTCAAACTTTTGGCGAAACTGTATCGGTCACTTTGGATTTCCTGAGAATGTTAAGTGAGATAACATGTGTGAGGCACCAAGTAAACACTCAAAAGTGTAGAGAGTTAATAAATACATTTCCAGACTGTTTTTTGTATTTCGAAATTAATGAAAATTAATGCATCATCTACTGGATTAGATTAAACTTGAAGGCATAACAGAACAAATAATTTATACATGTGAAAGTAAATATTTATATGATAGGGGACATGGTTTTCCTGTCTTAAAGTGTAATACCTTGTTTCATACAATAACATGCATCATAATTTTGCAAGACATTCTGAAAAGATAAGTCCAAATATGGATCTTTATTTTAAAATTAAGTTTTAAAATCATGTTAAGCTTTTCTGTTCAATTTTGCCTTTATTCTTCACAGATGAACTCTTGCATATCCAAAACAAATTAGATATCTTTCTTTTTATTAAAAATTACCTCTAAGGACCAGCAAGATAGCTCAGTGGACTAAGTGCCTCATTATGCAAGTGCAGGGACTGGAGTTTGATCCCCAGTACCATATGCCACGCCAGCCCCACCCCCTGGGCACTGAGCCAGTGATGGAATCTGAGTGTGGTGGTGCACGCTTGCAATCCCAGCAGTGTGGGGGCTCAAAACAGGAAGATCACTACAAAGCCCAACTGTGTAGTGAGACCCTGTACAAAAAATAAATAAATAATAAAAATAAAAATCACCTCCAGATCTGATATGTTTCTTTTAAAGTGAAAAGTGTGCTTAAGGTAAGATATATGAACGGTTAGGTAATTTATGGAAACATTACACAGAAGGGAAATCAGCTATACAACTTTGATTATAGTTAGTTACGATTGTGGGGCAGACACTTCATGCACAAAGCAGAAGTTATGGTGACCAGTGTCATTGATGGTAGGGTTACATTAATCTAGCAACGCATGCCAGATATATAAAGTCATATAGCTGGCTCTTATTTCTGCAGAGTCTAGGTAGGTTATCCATTAGCAAGTAGTAAGCAATATTTTCCACAAGGAAATACTTTATGTAGTAGAATGTTGTCACAATTGATTAACCAGTACTCTCCAAGTTGTCACGTGATTCTTTTGGTTCAACTTTAATCCTACATTTATAAGAGGATTAACTCAATGGTTCTTAATCTTTCTAATGCCATGACCTCACAATATGTTGCGGTGACCCCAAACCAAAAAATAATTTTGGTGGCTACTTCAAAACTGTAATTTTGCTACAGTTATGATTCGGAATTTTGCTACAGTTATGATTCGGAATGTAAATACCTGATATGCATTATGTATTCATTTGACCTCCTCTTGGGTCGTAACCCACAGGTTGAGAACCGCTGGAGTAACTGATTAAGTAAGAGTAGATTATTTAAAGGTATGAATTTGGTGGTGTTGTTTCATTACTGAACATGGACCCCCAAGGCCTCTCTTACCACCTGATTTATTAAAAAACTATTTTTGTGTCTAGTTGACATCCTGGGTTGCCCAGGCTGACCTCAACCTTGTCATCCTGCCTCAGCCTGGTAGAGTGTTGGCTTTACAGCAGTATCACCACATCCAATGTGGCTAAATTCTTGAAGGTATTTTTTTTAAGCTCAAAATTTTGACTTATTAAACATTTAGAAGAGAGCCGGGCGTGGTGGCTCACGCCTGCAATCCCAGCACTCGGGAGGCTGAGGCAGGAGGATTGGTGCGAGTTCGAGACCAGCCTGGGCTACAAAAGTGAGCTCAAGGCCAGCCTCAACTGCACAATGAGACCCTGTCTCAAAAAGACCAAAAAAAAATAATAATAATAATAATAATAATAATAAATAAATAAAAATAAATAAATAAACATTTAGAAGACCTTGAAGATCGGGCTTTAGAAAGGCTTGAACACCTGAGCCAGCTTATCATTTATTTATTTATTTATTTATTCAGTTTATTTTTGTGGCACCTGGGTTCAAACTCACAACCTTGCACTTGCCAGTGAGGCGCTTGTGCCTCGGAGCTATCTCCCCAGCCTCTTGAGCCAGTTTTCTGGCAGCACCAGGGAGGAGAAAATATAAAGCTAAAGGAACAGGACTCCACATAGGGAGGTGGCACTATATGCTATACAATGGCTTTCAAGTAATGGCCTCCAGCACAGTAGAATGTAGCATCTCCATGCATGGCAGAAGCGCAAGACTCGGGCTCCACCACACACCTGCTATGCCAGAAACTCCCAAGTCAGGGCTTCACAATGTTTCCATTATTACCCCTTCATGGGATTCTGACACACACGAAGTCTGAGCACCACAGTTCTAAACAAAACTGGACCCCAACCCTCACACTCAATCTCAAGAGAAGGTAGTGATATTTCTTTTCATTTACAAGTATAGCATCCATTTGGAGATTCCTTTTTAAAGTTAATATGTCATGTTCTGGGCATGGATTTTATTTTTGCAGCACTTAAATATTCTTGAGATAGTGAAAGATATATCACTGGATAAATATGAAATTTAAAAGTTGCACATCTAATTTAAAATTATGTGGTTAGGGCCCGGTGGGATGACTCAGTGGTCTAAAGCGCCTGCTTGGGAAAGCTTGGGCAGCTTCAGGGACCGCGGTTCGATCCCTGGCACCACACGTGCCCTTAGGGCGGGCTGAGCCAGCCATAAAAATGAGTGAATAAACAACCAAAGGTTCTGAAACAAGAAAAAAAAAAAATGATGTGGTTAGATGCGAAATAATAGATTAGGTCTCCCAGTGTGATAGACAGAAAGGTGACAGTCCTGCTGTTTGGTGAGTGAGAAACTGTAATTGACCAATACAGGTAAAATCTTTGTCCATATAACTAATCTCTGAATCTCTCCTATCCATTAAAATGAAATTATTTTATTAAACATGAAAAGAATCAAGTAACCCCTTTTGAAAACTATCCAAGCAGTTGAAATATCTTTTTAATAATTTATAAGCCATTCATAATATATTTTGAGTCTTAGATATATCTTGGTCCATAAATATTTCAGAACTCATCTACTGACTTAAAGCCTTAAGATGCAAAACTTAATATCATAGCCCCTGTCTTCAAACAACTTGCAGTCCTTTGTTACATTTAGAATATAGGTAATATGGAGTTAGCAATGCAAGTTACATTCCCCTGCACCCAAGAGAAAAATTAATTGTTTGATAAGTTACTTTTTTATCTTTTGCATATAATAACAGGGCTAAAAGATGATGAACAAAAATCTCTGGGTATATTTTCTAATGTAAGTCTCAGACTGAAATATTTCATTATACAAGTGGTTTCAAGCAAAGCAAAGTAGGCTTTAAATTCTTTCATAAATGCCTTAAAATTAATTTCAAAGAGATAACATAATTAATATTCAAGAGATTTTTTTCAACTTACATTATTAAATAATGACACTATTGTCTGTATTATCTTCATTTTTATCATATGGCAATTATTATATACAAACATAATTTATGTAACTAGCTTCAGTAGGATGAGCTGTAATTAATGTTTAGAAAAATTTAAAACATTTCTCCTTTAGTTGAAATCTCCGATAAAAACATACGTTTTTTTGTTTGTTTGTTTTGTTTTTTTTGTCTTTTTGAGACAGGGTCTCACTATGCAGTTCAGTCTGGCCTTGAGCTCACTTTTGTAGCCCAGGCTGGTCTCAAATTCGCACTGATCCTCCTGCCTCAGTCTCCCAAGTGCTGGAATTACAGGCATTCCACCACCATGCCTGCCTCAAAAACAATGTTTTTATCAGCACAAGTTAGATGAAAAGTTTGCTTAGTTTGGTTGAAATATTAAAGTTTTAAAATCTGATCGCATATATCAAATCACAAAAAGTGCATTCTACCGCTCTTTGTAAGTTTTTAATTTTTCTAAAGTCAAAGTATGGAGCAATTTGTCTATAAAGACCTTAGTGAAATATAGATCATCTTCTTTGTGAAGATGATCAATTTATATTTTGATAGTGATTTTTGTCATTGCACTTTATAGAATTTCTTAGTACCCATTAAATTATCATAATTAAAATGATGCACTTGCTAAAAGAAGAGCATTATGAAAGTATTTACATCAAAAATTATATATTATGTGTTAGGCATCATACTTTAATTTGTTTCCTTACTGAGAGGCAAAGAGTTGTTTTTCATGCTCTATAGAGTGATAATGAATGCTTGTGTACAAATACACAGATCACTTACAATTCAATCATGTATTAGATTTAATTTTGGTTTTATTATTTTAGTAATTGTGTATTTTTATTTTTTATTAATTTGCTTTAAAAAATCCTCTTGCAGACTGAAATAATTTAACCCATGTCCGCAACTTTCTTCGTGGTTCTCTCTCTAGGGAGACTCCGGAGGACCACTCATGTGCCAAGAAAACAACAGATGGCTCCTTGCTGGTGTGACATCCTTCGGATACCAGTGTGCACAGCCTCATCGTCCAGGGGTGTATGTTTTGGTCTCAAAGTTCACACAATGGATACAAACTTTTCTACGTTAGGATGTTTTCCTAAACCTAAAATGAACATGATCAACCTATCACATTTCATTTTAACTATCATGGAAACATATTAATATAAAAAATTATGAAAAAATTTTATTTTTAGCTAAGCCACTGATGTCCCAGGTCAAGTGGGATGGACACAATTAATAACCATAATTAATCTTTGCAATACAAAGTAATTTTAATCTTTTTTTGGTTTTGATGGAAATATGTCTTTTAAAAGATCCCATTTTTCTTTAATCACTTTACCATTTCCTGCTATATAAAGGGATACTATTTTAAATACCCTTAGTACATTTTAATGAATTAAGAAATATTAGGAAGTGAAATAAGTTATGTTGCCCAAAGTATATATCATTATTTGGAATAAACTGCTATAAATCATCTGTCTTCAGTTTAACTTAGTATTATCAGAATAGTAACGGCTTTCTTGCTTTTTTATGTAAATGAATTTTATTTAAACCCAATTCAAATTTGAGCATAAAGCTATTATTTTCCTGGCTCATAAAAATATTCATTATGACTTCATATCACAAATTGATTGGGATGTGGCTGATGGTGTTTTGCTTGTAGATACAGCAATAGAGTTAATATACACTGGGCTATAACTTCCAAACAAAAAAGGATCAAACTAAAAAGTCAGTTAACTTATATAGTCATTCTATCTTATTCCTTGTTTTACCTGGATTAATCATACTTACCACCTATTTCAAGTTCATATTTTTAAGACTCAAAAAATAATCAAATAAGTGAAAGAAATGAAACTATTAGAAATGTTTACATTTCCAGCATCGTGGGATTTATGCTTCAGATGAAAATCAGTTTATATGTGTTACAGTGGATATTCCTTACATGTGAAAAACTTACTTAGACACAGCTGAGTTGCCCTCTGGAAGGCCAAAAATGTGTAATAAATGAATTTGTTTCACTTCTTTAATTCCTTGAATCATTTCCAGAGTAGCTGCGAACTTCCATTTAGCTTAGCACAGAGAATATATCTGTGGAAGAAAGACTGTGGGAGAAAGTACTCTTACCTCATTAAGAGAAAACACTTTCCTCTGTGAGCAGATACAATAAAAGAAACAGTGGGATTTAGAGTCATTCAAAGGAGGAATCAGTTAGTATGGATTGGCCTAAAGCAAGAAAGGATACTTTCTTTCCCATGAGCTACATGAGGAAGAATGGTTATTATTGATGTATGCAAGACCTTGTGGGGAGCAATACATCTTCATCTCTCAATACACTGGAGAGAAATGGTGCAGGTGGCCCAGCAGACACAGGAAGATATGTGAGTGGAGAACCATGTCTTGTGGTACCAAAAGAAGCTCTCCCTGGGCAACTGTCAGAGAAAGGGGAGCATCACTCTCTAAAGAAGGGCCACACATTTACCAGCATTGTGGGATTTATTCAGATGAAAATCAGGAGTCCCTGAACATATTCCCTTGTTAAGAACTTTCTAGTAACCCATCCTAAAAAAAAAAAAAAAAGGGTGGGGCAGGGGTGACAGAGCATGTGGCTTGTGTCTAATAATTGGAGATTTTAGTATATTTTATCTACATTTCCAACATTCTTTGGAAACATTTTCTGAAAACATAAATAAAACAGGCATTTTGCTCTCATTTTCATTTCATAAGCTCAGGTAAAACTTTATGAAATACTTAGGAAAGTATCGCTACCACCCCCACCCCCTCCAATAAGGAGGAAGTTTATTTTCCCATCCTTACTAAGTTTTTAATTGAGTCCTTGATACCACAGGCATTATCAAGATCTCAATAAACATAAGATGCAAAAGCCAATCCTTTGTCCATTGTGTTGCTGCTACTTCCTTGCAGCTGTTATAAAACTGGGTGGCATAGACTGGACAGAAAGGCTAGTTTCCCTTTCATCAAGTCCTGACTAAATGAGGGAATGTGGTGGCAGACAGCAAGGAAGGCTGCGGATCGCGGCAGGTTGTCTCCCATTCCACCGAGAATGCTGGGAAACCTGACAGCAGTTGGAGGTAGACTTTGGCTTAGAACACAGCTGCGCATCCTCTCAGTCTAAACCAAGACTGCTGCCCACTATTTTCTGATTTGCCTCTCAGTTTTGTCAAAGGACTCCAGCTGCTTTACTCCAGGAAAATGCTCTATTCCCTGACTAAAAATGATTATCAAAGAAAAGATTGTTTCTCTGCAACTTCATTGTTATCCCATTTAAACAGTATCTTCGTGAAGTGATCAGACACGCCTGGACACTGTTGAGGTAAAAGATTTAGACACCACCAATAATCATTCTTCAGAAACAAGAACTCTTTATTGGGTTAAAGGGAGCACAGGGACATTTGAAGACCAAATAGTAACAACTTTAGAAGAACAAGTCGCAAGCACTGAAGAAACTAGGAGAAGATATGACAGAAGGGAGCTACTGCTTACAACCATGAACAAATCCTCATCTGTGAATATTAACTCCCTGACAGCTTCCAACACACATCACGCTAATTCATCTAACCTGGGGGTGTTTATTTTTTTCCATCTTTAAGTGTCAGTGTACTGTGCTTAGCTCCACTCTAGTGGCAGTCAGTCACCTGGTCCCAATAATAAGACTTTTTACATAGTAATAGAGGCTAAAATCAGTGAGAAAAACCTTAGACAATTTCTGAAACTCTCTGCCTCCAATGTCAGGCCTATCCCCAAAACTGCCATGGTTTGGGCAGTAAGGGAAGGACCTTGTTGATTCTAGGACCCTCAGAGAGAGACTTGTAGTTGTATAGGCAACATGTGAAGACATGATTAATATTGTCTATGCCACACTTTTATTCAATATTTACTGTATTACTATTATACAGCTATTAGTAAAGTTATTTTGTTACAAAATCTGTTGAGTTTTAAACTAAAAATAATTGTAAGGCACATGTCTTGCACAATTCAAATTAGACAGCTCTTGCCTCTAAGGAAAATGTTTCTGGAGATTTACACCACAGTTAATGAGACAGTTTCCTATTTCTGAAGAGATTTCCTAAATCTTGTTCAACCGAAAGTAGAGACACTGAACAGAGATGAATCATTTCCAGAAAGAAATTTTCTCATGGTAATATGTTTGTGTGCGTATGTGAATTCAGTTGAAAACAGTGATGTATTTCTTCAATCAAAACAGCATGTATTGAAAAATGGAATGTGATAAAAATAAATATCAGAAGAGTCCATTTGTATCAAGTGCTTATGCAAAGGTAAAATGTTTCTGTCAACCGAAAATTTCAATGCAATTTATTTACTTAAATTACTATTTATGAAAGGTGAAAGAAGTCAAATAACTGCTTTCAACTCACACACGCCTGACCTGCTGACAGCAGTTCTACCTGCGTGGTTCATTTCATTTGCTTGAAGTTTGGGCCCGTCCTTTAGCAAAATAAGCAAGTCCCACTCCATGACTAGCACAGCATACTTTTGGAAATGAAATAATAAACATGTAAAAATTATTTTAATAATTGCCTCAAGGGGGAGCTTATGGTTCACCTTGCAGATCCTTTGAGATTTCAAGCCATTCAAGCCAATGTTCTGATGCCATTCTTTACCTACACAGATCCAGAATTATAAGACTATTTTCTTTTCTGGAGCTAAGTCAATGGATTGTTATACTTCCATGCCACTTTCCTTTCTGGTGCTCTTGGAAATCCACAGCGTGGACTGGTTTGGGCTGGTTTTTGTTCTTCCTTTACTGAAAGACATAAGAAGAAATAGGCTCAGTGCCTGACACTTTTAAAGCGGAGCATGTCTCAATCCAGACAGAGAGAGCTTAGTCACTTATTTACAACAGAATCCTTCTTCGCTCACCAGCATATTTTTCCATCCCTACAAAAAATTCTAGATTATTTCAGAGTATGAAGATGGCAAGCAGTTCTTATGAATGATGAGAAACAGAAAGTATCTTTCTTTGATTCTTCATTAGAGTTCAGATACATGCATACAAAAATGTGTCTCTCACTGTGCAAATATTTCCACTCAACGTCCAATAAACTAGTTTTCTTCTTTCTTGTACCAGGAATCAAACTCAGCAGCTTTCACTTATCAGGCAGGTGCTACTCTGCTCAGCTATATCTTGTTTTCTTTTTCTTTGTTTAATTTTTTTTTAATCTTACTTTTTGGACACTCTGCCATTAAAATCCATGCTGAATTTAATAGCGCATCACCAGAACCAATGTTAAGGTTCTAAGTTTAAGCAGCCACCTCTCTCCTTTACTGCATCAGTTTTCCCATCCTCTACACGGTGGTATGGGCCCCGGAAAGCCTAAGTGTGCCCTCATCTCAGAAACTGACGTAATTCAAGAATCGACGTTAGCTCTGGTAAATTAGGAATGCCTGAATTCCTCTCCAGCTCACACTCTTGTTAGAGCTGGAATTCATTTCTAGCCTGCTGGGCTGTAGCTTCTGTTTTCCCACAGGATGTTCCCTTTTTAGGTGCCTCGGAAGTACTGGTTTGCAAGTTCACCTAAGTCATCCTTCCAGATCTCTCGTGGCAGTGTGGATTCTCGGGTCTAGTTTCCTAAGGATGCTCTCTCCCAGGCTCCCCCATCTCTGCTTCTCTCTGCTCACTGTGCTCCGCACCCTCTCCCTTGAGCGCTCCTCAAGCCAACAGCATGCATCGCAGGCCCATAGGTCTCTCCCCTCCCAACCTCAGGCAACAGACACTAACAGGCTCTTTTAAAGATGGAAAGGAACTCCTTCCTACACAATTGACCATTCCACTTAAAAATATTGCTTAATTCACTTTGACTTTACTGTTTCTATGACTACTAAAATATCTTCAAGCTGGGTGTTTTATTGATTTTCCTTTCATTTTATAGAGCCATGTGATTAGAATGGAAAATAAGTCAGGGTTTATTAAAAGAACGAAACAACTTTTATGAAGTTAAAAAGTTGGTTAAGTTATTAATGGGGCTTTTGCATGAAATTAGTATTTCATTACAAAATTACTACTAGTTAGGGGAATAGGAGTTATTTTGAACATGACATGGAATGAAAGAAACTATCTTGTGTACCAGAGTGGAATTTAAACTTTCTGCAAGGCACTCGGATGATAATGGAGTGGAGTCTTTGATGCAGTGTCTCCTTGCTTTCCTGGAAGAAAGGAAAAGGGAGGCACTGAGAATGCATGAAGGATGCGCTCCAGCTACGCCTGGCATCAGAAGTGCTTCACGGGGCCCGGAGGGATGGCTCAGTGGCCTAAAGCACCTGCTTAGGAAAGCTTGGGTGGCTTCAGGGACCGTGGTTCGATCCCTGGTACGACATGCTGTGCCGGCCCTGCCCTCGGGGCGGGCTGAGCAGGCCATAAAAATGAGTGAATAAACAAATAAAGGTTCTCAAACAAGAAAAAATAAATAAATAAAATAAAAAATTCTTTAAAAAAAAAAAAAAAGAAGTGCTTCGCTTTGGTCTGAGTTCTCACTTGGAGAACTTCAAAGAGAAAATCCCACAGATCTTCAGGCTGTGGAAACCTAGGGGACGCTGAATGAATCAAATGGTCACAGTAACATATTGTTTGGGAAAAAGAAAACTTTAGAAAAAATACAGTTGCACTTTACCACTTGTTACTTTACAATTGTGAATGACTAAGTCACATGTTTAAAGTGTATGTTAGGCTGATTTGTTACTTTACAGCTCTTACTTAAAGATTCCACTGGATAAAGAAGGGATTTATGTCTAATCCTTCTACCTTACTGCTTTTCACAATGAGAAATCATTCTTTTATCTATAATCAGAATTGGAGAAAGGAACTATATATTGTTGATAAAAACATCAATTTTTTTTTTTTTTTTTTTTTTTTGGTATTTTAGGAAAGGGTCTACAGGGTGTTCAGGGCCTCACCACTAGCCACTAGATCGGACTCACAGTGATACACCTGTTTACAGTCTCCCAAGAGCTGGGATTATAGGAACACCACCAGGACCAGTCTCAATTGCTCTCTTAGGGCATCCCAGGTGTGGGGCCTACACGGCAGGCCTGGGGATTGAACCCACAGCCCCTGCGCCTGCTTGCATGTGTTTTAATCCACTCTACTATTTGGTTGGCCCCTTCAAAAATAATTTTTAATTATGTTTAATATGCAGATTAGGAAATCAAAGCACAATACAAATTATTGTGCTTTGTGATTATTCACATTTTTTTTTACTTGTAGTTAATTGTGAATCAAATCACTTTAAATTTATGTGAACTGTTTAGAATTTAAAACTATTTTTTTTTCTGATTCCTTATGGTTTATTTCAGAAAAAGAAGATGAAATCATAAAAGAAAAATAACTTCCCTGGCAGAGATTCTTTTTCAGAGAAGCATTTTTGACCAGGTATTATTTAAAATATTCTAACATAGATGCCTTTTATTTTAGCCTTTTCTAAAGCTGCATTCCATTTCAGTTTATTCTAGCAAGCATGCTTTTATTTAAATCCAAAATCTCTTATTTTTTATTTTGATATCTGTCTTTATTTCATTTTAAAATTTAATTGAAAAACTAACAGACTTGGAAAAGGTTCACTTCTCTAGCTAAGATATGTGAGCCATCAGAGAGAAGAGGTAGAATATTCCTCTATCTATCTATCTACCCATCTATCTAATCTGTCATCTATCTATCTATATTTCAAAATATTGTGCTGGCGAGATGCTCAGTAGTCTAAAGCACCTGCTTAGGAAAGCTTAAGCAACTACACGGACTGCGATCAATCCTTGGCACCATATGCTGCGCCAGCAGACTGAGCTGGTCATAACATATACCCTCAAAATACTGGCCTAATTTTTAGCACTAGACCTGTTCTTAACGGTCTCTTTAAAATCAAAATGAACCTGATGACTTGAATTCTGAAAAGTGCTGCAAAGTGAAGCCACAAAAGTCAAGTCTTCTATAAATCTTGATGTCCAGAGGGAAAGGGTAATTATTAATCTTTATACTCAATAAAAACGAAACAGTACGATAGATGCACCTGTTATAAATGCACCAGCATTCTAACTTCTTCTAACACATAAGCTATAGGACCTAACACAGGGACATTTAAGCTGCTATTTTCCCAACCAAGAACAGAAACAGAAAGGTACCTATTTCACAAAGCTTCAGAGGACTAAGGCTATATACTGCATGATTTGCATAACTAAAGTATGCCCATAAAACTGGATTTTTTCTTGTTTATGTGAATATCCATACTTTTGAAGAGCAACATAACAAATATAATCAACTTTCAAGTAATATTTTGGTAACTATGGTGAAAACCTACATAAGTTTTATCACTGATCTCTATATAAATAAATTATTTACCTTCGATGAAGCATCTGGAAACAGCAAGTTCCAAAAGCAACCAATATCAGTAAGAGTAGTGGTATTGTTGGTATAATAACATAGATTAGATTAGGAATTATGCCTACAAAAATAAAACCACTTTAGTGCACACGTATAGCTGACAAGAACACCAAAATGACATAAGAATTTTTCCCCAATTAAGGTTAAGATAAAATTAATAATAATAAATAGATTCCAATCAAGACTCACTACAAAGTAATGGTAATCCAGTGAAATAGTATAGCCTCATTTGGGTAAAAAAATAAAAATAAAAATTGTGCTGTACCTGTTTTCATGTTCCAATTCAATATCTAAACTTTAAGAACTATGATTAACTCTGAAATTCAGACAGACTAGTTTTCTTAGTATAATAATAATCTTGGCTACTTTAATTCATTATTCCTTCTCAACAGTTACTTAGAGAAATAAACGTTGGTTTTTGAGCTTACTAAAATTGCTGACTTATTCAATAATTAACCTAGTCAATATATTCAGGGTTATGGTGCTATTCAGTTATCTGATATTAAATGAAAAAATGTAAATATTAAGTGATGGTACACTCGTCACTCAGAGACACAGGACTGCAGAGGCATAAAGATATGATTTTAATTAACTAAGAAGAATCACTTTTAATCCTATTACACTTGATAATGTTAGATGTTCTTATTAAAGCTAAGAAAAAGTAACATGAATGGTCCAATTTCTGTACAACATGAAATGACCTTATTAAACATGTCTTCATTGTCATAAGGTGGAAAATATTGATAATGATATTAAAATAAGTTTTGTTACTTATTTTTGTAATTAAGTCAAGGTACTCTGAGTGGTTTTAAAATCAGGTACCTGAGAAATGAAACCCACTAAGAATATATTATGTCTATTGAAGGAATACAAATTGGAAAATTATGCATTTAGCATGCAAACAAAAATCCTCGCTAGAAATAATCTAAGTAACTTCAGTCAAAATGGAACAGGCTATTATCTTAATATGTCACTTCCTTTATCAGGGAAGACATTAATGAAGTCTAGCAATGGGCTAATTTGGTGATAATTTTCAATGCTTTCACCATCTCTTTTAGCTTCCATCGACTGTTCAAATATTTGAAGGATGCATGAAATATTTCCTTTTCAAACTATCATTGTTTTTGAGTTGGGGTAAGGATTAGGGTTAGGAAAAAAAAAAAAAACCCAAATCATTATGGCATCCATACTCCACGGTGAAAAGGAAAAATTATTTTCCTTTTTATGGATTTTACATCACTTACAGAGATTCTGAGAGTTTGGACATTTGGCTTAATCTGTATACACAAGAAAAAACAAAAACTTTCTGTTCAAATGACACTGGATCATGTTAACGAGGCATTAATGGACCCTAAGAGTAGTCTCTAACCTGAAATTGACCAAGTAGAAGTATTAAATCATTGAAGCAAAGAAGGGCTACAAATCAGGCTTTTATTTTTCATCTCACCTCCACTCCAGCCAATCCCAAGCACTCACAGCATGTAACTGTTTGCAGACCACTGCAAATATCAATTTACATAATAACCCCTACATGTTGGGGATTCTCTTTATGGACAGAGATTTTAGTGTAGATCATTGAGTTTACACCAGATACATCTGCTGGAAGTGAAAACTGATGAAAACAAAATCAACTCTTCCATTCAAATGTGCAAAAAATCATTTTAACTTAGCCCAAAAGTAAATTACCATTGGCCTTTTTGGGGCGTGGGAATGGTTAAGACAGGCTCTAGTTATATAGTTCAGGTTGGCCTTGAACTTGCTGTGTAGCTCAGGCTGGTCTTGAACTTAAAGCAACCTTCAGCCTCAGTCCTACAGGCATTCACCACCATGACCATGAGCACTGCCTGTCGCTAATGCACCACTGCCCCAGGCAACAAGAAGTTCTCTGGGATCCATGTGAAGCCATGTTGGAAAACATGGTCCTGTATTTGATAACAGGAATAAATTACCTCCTTCAGTGGCGATCTTTTCATGACTGTCTCCAGGCTGATTTGTTAGATATGGCTTCTCCACAGGATCTGTTGGACTAATCTCTGTAATAATTTGTAACATAACCATAAATAATCATTATATAATATGTACTGAAAGCACAGATTTAAAGAGTTTACTATAAATAGCAAAACCATTTTTTATTTCTGAGCAACTTACACTTAAAGCATACTAGGAATTTAAATATACCTAAAACTAACTATAAAGTCAATGTAATCATCTTTGAATACATGTCACGTGATTAGTTCCTTATGCAACACAGAACTCCGCTGGGCATCCTGCAGCAGGGCCTGTGGGAATGGCAGCCCACGTCAGACAACGGTGACAAAGCAGGCAGGAAGTTAGCAGAAATTCACAGACATGACAGACATTAAGCGCAATTCAAAGACAAGGAAAGATTATTTATCTGCCAGTATCAATGTAATGTTTATGTTTCCCTTTGCATAATAATTGGCAGATGATCGAGTGTGGATGGCATTTGGAATGGATGATTCAATGTTCAAGCAACAACATTCTACAGTACATTTCTACCCTCCTTGACATTCGCCACTTTGAGATCTGCTTCCCAAGATACTGGACTTCTTTAAGTGATAATCAGAAGTTTACCAAAGTTTTTTTTTTTTTTTTTCCTTCTGGCCTTATGTGATTAAATACCCTCAATTCCTCTTAATTAATTAATTTATTTATTTGGTACAAGGTCTCGCTCTGCAGCTTGGACTTGTAGTGATCTTCCTGTTTCAGCCTCCCTCATGATGCGATTACAGGCGAGCCCGACTATGCCTGGCTTCAGCGGCAGGCACTGCAGGCTGGCACAGTATGCAGTACCTGGAATTGAACCTGGGTCCTTGCACTGCCCTTGCCAGGAGGCACCTAGACCACTGAGCTATCTCCCTAGCTCAAACACTTTTAAAAGTTTAAATTTCTTAGTAGTTCTGTTACTACTCTACCTCATATATTTTTCTTAGAAGAAACTGTCTTAATAATTTAATGAGTGAATTCAATTAATAAGGAAAAGAAACTAAAGTTTTAATTTGCTCTAAAATATAATCATTTGCCTCTATCAATTCATGAAGAAAAACATCATGTGTAATATCTTATGTAGACTCTAAAATATAAAAACATTACTTAAAAAGTAATGTTTACTATTCTTCTAATTTTCTGGTCATTAGATATGGAAACACACATTATTCCATAGCAACATTTGCCATGCTGTCCATTATTTAACTTTACACTCTTATAACCTCCTTCAGGCTGAAGATGTAGTCCTAGTCTATAATTCTTCTTCACTAGAACTTATACATCCTATGTCTGCTATTGCTCAACTGATATTTACTGAACAAAAAAAAAAAAAAATACAAGAATAAGTGATTAATCATAAAAAGTTGTATATTTTATAATTTCAGTAAACTTTAAAATGATTTCTAATTAAATAAAACTCAAAAACTGAGTTCCATATGTGTAATTTTTAATATCAAAAATGAATGCATAAGATATTTTTAATAGCAAAATTAGATTCAGAAGTGTTCCCATGAAAATGCCTTTGTATGGTAGTGGCATGGCATTGGTAGGAGGCCAGAAAACAGATATGCAATTCACAGATTAATTATTTAAAAGGAGATGACAGAAGAAAAAGAATACTTAAAAGTGAGTTATTTCATTTCTGCCATAGCCAGTCTTCTATTATTTTAAATTAATTGATTAATTAATTTTGTTCAGGGTCTCACGATGCAGCTCTGACTTGTAGTGATCTTCCTGTCTCAGCCTCCGTAGGACTTGGATTGTAAGCATGTGCCCACACACCCAGTTTCAGTAAGCATGGAACACCCAGGATTTCTGGGCCAGCATAGCATGTAGAAGTGGGGATTGAACCCAGGGCCTTGTGCTTTTGAGACAGGTACTTAGACGGCCAAGCTGTCTCTGCAGCCCATAAGGTTAATTTTTTATCTTATTTGTTATCATTAGGCATGCTATGAAATTATGTGTAGAAATAGAACAAAAAGTTTATATCATATAGCAGTTCTAGTAAGGTGGAGAATAAAGCTCAAAATAATCAGTGTTATAATTTGCATATTTTAATTAGCTATACTCCTTGTTCTTTAACCTCATCATCACAAGAAGAGTCAAATACTAACTATAAAGCCAGGAAATTTTAATCCAACCAATAACTATAACTCAATAGTGTATATGTGATACAAATAACTTTATAATATGTTGATTAAAGAACTGAGGGTAATGTAAAAGATACACAACAGAATAACTTTATTTTAAATGCTTTTATATAGGAAATTCAAACCTAGACTACTAACAAATTAAGCAAAAATGTACATTGTAAGGTTGACGATATCTTTAAAATAATGAAAATTTAATTCACATGAAAATAAAATAAAGTTTCAAAAGTTTTGAGTTATTGATGACATAATAACTTAAAAGAAAGAATAGGACAGAACTCTATTTAAATGACTTGATAGCTGAAGACAAAGGGAATCAAAAGTAGGAGGTAGGGATTGACAAGGAGTCATAAAAATGATGGAAATGATTCAGGTATGTTATGTATATTTAGAAATCTAACACCAAGCATTTTTCTGAATATACACTAATAAAAAGTCATGTTCTATAATATGTTCTTTGTTTTCTTCAATAGTTTTAAGCAAACTTAAAATATATGACAATCTCAAGTTTATATTTTTTTTCCAGCAGAAAAATAAAGACAAAGAACACCAGTACCTTAGAGATTTAGCTTTGCAAAGGTTTCCGGGAGGGTTACTGTGGATTTAGCGAACAACAGGGTTCGAGAATAAACTTACCAGGGATGAAAAAGTTGGCTAATAAACTGAAGAGCAGGCTAAATATACAAAAAGGGTAAATCTAATCCAAGTAATCCCTTGTGCTCTGTGGTCTTATGAGAAAAGGAATCGTGTAATTTCAAGAGAATAATGAAAACAGCAGTTCTTCATTATAATTGCCTTCTATGGAGACATATTACAGGGGCAGGCAGATAGCCCTCCAGAAGAGTTAAAATAACGCTTTCAAACACTGAGGAGGGGAATTAGAAAAATTGAAGTTTAACTTGACTTTCTCACATGATTTAAAAATTATAGTCTTGATCAGTCCCTTTGTCGTCCAATGTCAATTCACTTGGGGGGTCCTAATTCGAGCAATTCCAATTTCTCTTTGCAGCAGAAAACCACACAAAGATAGTTCAAGTCAGTGGAATCTGTCCATTTGCTACATATGGCAAGCAATGAGTATTTTCGAAAGAAAGACAACTAGGGCGACATATTTCAAAGAATAGGAATCAGGGAGAGCATGCCACATGCCCCTGCTGTTTTTCACTATGGTTCAATGTGGTACAATTAGCTGGATTTCCATGGAGGCCTTGTGCCAAGTCTCCTGCTCCTGCACGTGCTGATGTGCTAGGAGAAAGTTGGTTCCTATACTGAAATTTCACCAAAAAGTGTCTAAAGATCTGCTCCATTGTATAAGTCTATAGGTGCTTTGGTGACATACAGCTACTTTTCACAGGTTATACTATATATTGAAAATATTTTAAAATAGCCACTTGTTCATAAAATCTAACTGCTATCTCTCTTCTCTAAAGACATCTCTTTTGATGTTTTTATTTACCCCTAGCTCATTTGGCAGTTCATTCTGTATTGTACAAACAGCTCCATTCACTGACTGATAGGACAAGCTGAAAGATAATCCCACATTTCCTAGCAGAAACAGAGCCAAAGGCCTTCTAACTTAATGCCTAATACAGAAGGCAGGTGATGTAACTCAGCCAACTAGGCCCCTGCTTTGGCAAGTGTAGGGACAGGGCTCCATCCCCAGCACCACATACCAACCCAGGCTGTCCCTGGGCATACTGAGCTGGTGAGCAGCACTGAGCATGGTTGTATATGTCTGTAATCCCAGCACTGATGAGACTGAAAAACAGGAGGATTACTATGAATTCAAGCTGCATAGTGAGACCCTGTACCAAATACATTTTTTTTAAAAAAGCCTAATTGAAGTAAATCTATAAAATCTGCCCTGGCTGACTTTATACATTACTTACCTGGTTCATACTTGCAGATATAATTGTGCTTCATGTTGCACCTGTCGTCATTCCACTGGTAAAGATAGGGACCCCCAAGACCAGGGTTGGCAGTTGGTTGATGATACATCACAACACACTTTTCACTTCCACAGGAAGGTTCATCAGTGTACCAGTTCCTGCAAGCAGAGAGCAATGGGAACCCTTAGTATTGCCCTCTAACTGCCTCTGCAGGGCCCATCTAGTGCCCTGTGCAGGTCATAGAACCCTTCCTTAACCCTGGATTCTATAGTGTCTGTACTCACCGGTACTGGGAGCTACTTCCATCAGACCACTGGTAGAGATCTGGGCAGGCACCAGAGGCTTGGCCATCTCCGTTTCTCCACAGCCCTATCCAGAAATCACCATCAGAAATCCCTGTTCCAGGTTTTGTCAAGTTTTTCAACATGCTCTCTATTAACTTCTGTTCTACTTCATTCTCAAGACTGAGGAGCACCCCTCCCTCACTCTCACAAGCCAGGCGAGCCTCCTGGAAGCTCACTCGGCTGGACAGCTCGTGGAAGTAGGCCATCTTGTAGCAGGGGTGCTTTGGATCAGCAAAGCACACCTTTTGTCCTGAGGAAAAAAGATGACATATATTGATTATTTGAACTATACTCATGATCCAACAATAATAGTAATTAAAATTAAAGAGCAAGTTAAAATAAAACACCCAACTGTCAATGCTTTTCTGATTGAGTCCCTTTGTAAATTTTATTTTCAAGCCCATGACTTTCACTTTGTAATAGTTAGTTGACCTTTTCATAAATCTAATAGAATTTTAAACATAGTACTTCAAGAAAATCATTGTTCGGGGAGCAAATATGCCTCTGGCTTAGACTTCTTTGTCTTTAGCTCCATTATCACAACAAGTGAAAGTAGCTAAAGGAGTTACTGGTACATGTAGAGAAAATGAGTTAAAACTTCAAAGTTAGGCCACCAAAACCAGGAGTGACGGTGCACGCCTGTAATCCCAGTGCTGGGGAGCCTGAGACAGGAGGAGCACTACAAGTCTGAGCTGTGTAGTGAGACCCTGTACTGGTAAATAAAATTTAAAAAAAATATATTAGCTCAAAGATGATAAAGCAATAAATATTCAGCAGACTCTAGAACAAATTATTTGTCAGCTTTAGAGGATCGGGTTATACACTGAGCAGACAGTAGCAATGTCTTTCAATTCTACCTCAAGAGTTCACTATTAGACTGAAGTTACCTTGTTTTTAAACTTGAAAGTAATAACATATTTTCAAAATCTTCCCTAATTCAGAATTTCATTAAGTTGTAACACAAAACGAATTTAATCTTAGTTTCGGATGGCTTTTGTACTGTTTTTCTTTAGAAATAAAGACTAGAAAAAAAAGAAATAAAGACTAGAAATAATCAATCCATAATCTATAAAAACATATAAGTAAAATTTTCAAATTTAGAAGGAAAGATTAAAACAAAATTATATTTCACAAGGCAAGGCATGGTTGCACATCCCTGTAATCTTGGCACTCAGGAGGTTGAGGCAGGAGGACTTCTTCAGGTTAAGCTCGAGCTGCACAATGAGTTCGACTCCTTTCTCAACTACATAAAGAAGGGCCAGAGAGATAGCTCAGGAGTACAAGTGCCTACCTGGCAAGTGCAAGGTCCTGAGTTGGATCCCTGGATCCACTAAATAAATAAATAAATGTAAACTAATAAACTACATAGAGAAATCCTCTCTTAAAAGGATCAAAAAAAAAAGTCTTAATTTCACATGTCATTATATAGTAAACAGAATGGGGTTGTCATAATTACTTAATGACAACTACAGATGTGGATGATAGCATTTGATCATACTAACACCATGTCTATACAAGAAATATTACAGTGGGTAGAATTTATCTAAGTATACCAGCAATGAAATTCCAATTGTTGTACTGCTCATATCTACCTATATATTTCTACCCTTAAGCATGCAAGCTAATATAGAGGAAATATCCAGAACATTCATGCTGTCTTGCTTCAGTTTTCATTAGCTTCTTCTGCCCATGTCTGACCTCTGTTGTTACCTTAAAACTGCCACAGAACTGCCTGTTAATATTTGTTATCCCTAAACCCTTACCCACAGCCTGCACCACTCTCTTAGCTTGGTTCTGATCCTGGCTTAAATTTGGATTTGGCAACCAAACTGCAAAGCATCTTATAGAAAATTAAGTTAACATTCCTCATGTTCAGAAAATAAGATACATCTTTACTGCTTTCTTACTACTTATCTGAGATTTTAGTACCCCTTCTACTACCTATGTAAGTGGTAGACAATCAAGAAAACCAGCCATACAGGGTTGGAAGGTGTTTTATACTAGTAAGAAATAAAGCATCCAAGCTTATTATCTCAGGGTACATCCCACTGAGCCAGTTCATGACCACATCCATCTTGCCTCCCCAGCATCAGCAATTAGTGACCTATGATGACCCTCCAGGCAGGAGGGAGCAGAAAGCAGCAGAAGGCCATTAACTTCACAACAGTGCTTGAGCGATAGCCATTCAAGAGCTTGACACAAGATGAAGACGTAGAATAGCAATGAGAGCCCGCCAACCAGTCATCCTGTCTGTCTCATTAGCTGTCGCCTAGACCTGGGAGAAGCTGACTGAATAATAAAAGCAAACAGATAGACAGGCTAAACTAATGGTTAACAACAACAAAAATAACATGTTCGTGTGACCATAGCAAATGAGAGAAGGTGACTTCAGAGTCCAAGTCAGACTGAAAATAACTTTAAGACAAGATGGTGGAGGGGCTGGGGAGATAGCTCTGTGGCTTAAGTACCTGCCTGGCAAGTGCAAGGTTGTGAGTTTGAATCCCGGTATTGTTAAATTTTATGATGATTGCACTGTTTAAAATGGTTGTTCCTAGCAATATTCTAATAATGCTCCTAAGACCATATTTTCATGCATGTTTTTAAGATGCGAGCTTTATTTCCATTTTTATCTATAATAGCCTTTACATAGCTCTACATATCCAATATGTCCTGAGCATATTTCCTTGAGTTTTCAACTTAGAGCACCTTTTAATCAAAGGACATTGAGCTTTGGATTGGACTGTAGTATTTCTGAAATGCTAAGTTTTCCAACAACAGTTTTGTACAAAATTTCAAATTACATCAAGACAAAAAAGAGCAGCAAGATGTTTTAATGATAAAAATATATTTATTTTTTATGAAAGCTGGAACATATTCAGAAGATGCTAGAATATTATTTAAGTTACTTAAAAGATTCTGCTCATTATCTTTGGTATATCAAACAGGCAGTACAACACTTATTCATCCATGGTGAAGATACAGAAATAATGATGAAAATTAATTCCTTTACAAAATTAAGATAACATTTCTAATCTAACGTATCATGTGGAAATTTCTAACACCACTATGTTAGTTTATAGAGAAATAATAAAAGGAAAAACATATATATGTGGATTATATTCAGAATAATTAACAACTCATATTGTGGGGTCCTGGACAATAGTCAACTTTTACTACTGAAATAATAGAGTAGTGCCCCTTTCCCAAGTGAGAAATGGAGACTGATAGCTACATGGAAAAGGAAAGAGACTCTTGAGGGGAGACAATAGCCTTTTATCAAGTAGAACAGACATGTTAACTCCAAAGGATAATGACCATTAGCTGTGTCCTCAGATTTGAACTGAAAAGTCACTAGCAGCTCAGGTCTAGCAAGACGACTTCCAGAGAACAAGAGATTACAGTTTTTAGGGCTCAGATATAATAAGATAAAGCCGTTGTTCTGAACATCTTTTAGACACAATTCTATTTCACTGCTGATTTCCACTTCATGCATCAAAATCAAGATTGGACCTCTCGCTGCATTTCAGTTGATTCCAGTTGGCAGCTACTGTGGTGGAGCTTCAACAGCTGGGAAACAAATGTTGCCCTAATTCCCAGAAAAGTGCTGTTAATGTAGATCTCCTGGAAGTAACCTTCCATTTCTGTGAGGGGTAATCGAACTAGAGAACACTTAGGATCACTTCCTTTCTCATTTGGTGAGATCTCATGGAGAATTTCTCTGTCTCTTAGTTATAAACACTATATTCAAATAAAAGCCTCCAGGGACATGGAATGGATAAATAGGTAAGTACTTGGAGAACCATACAGTGGTTGTATTGCATTGAAAAAACATTTATACTATCTAGCTACAGATAGCCATCACTCCACATTCACACTTGAAAATATCATTTGCTTAGTCAGTTAGCTACAAGAGAGAGCAAAGGCATGTCACTCAGTATTCTGTAAACATATTGAGAAAAATGAACTCTGAGACAACATATTTGCACAGGTTTTGTTAATGCATTCGAGAATTACATATGTTGTAAATCCAGAAAGCATGCAAATATTTCAGCCTGAACTTTATAGAAGGATGAAAAGAAATATTCATCCTATTAGTTTCACACACATAAGTGTGCACATATACAGAGATACATATATATATATATATGTTATATATATAGATACATATATATGTTATATATATAGATACATATATATATATATGTTCTTTATTTTTCTATTATAATTCCATATATATGCTCTTGTTGAAAGATAACTGTCACAATGAAAATTTCACTACTGGTTCCATAAATAGACATCCTCTTCTTTAGTAATGAAAAAATTCTTATGTAGTTCAGTATTGGCAGAGCTCTAGGTAGGTTGGACAATGATGCAAAAGCAGGCCAAGTTCATGAAGTCATGAGAGCTGGCTTCACTTCCGGCATAAAGAGCCCCTATAATTTGGTTTTATTTTGCTTACATCATTTACTTTCTTACAGTTTAAAATTTAGCAATTAATTTATGAAGGTGATAAAATTGTCCTTATACCTCACATTTATCAAGTATCATCAGTATTATGAAAGTATCAAATTTAGATCCTACTTTTCAATAGAAAGATAATACATACTACAAATCTCTTTTATTATTATGATCTCTTTTTAACTGAAAAGGAAGTTATGGATTAAAGCACCTGCAAGCAGGTACAAGGGCCAGGGGTTTTATCCTAGGGCCTATAGTGCCGGACCTGCCCCCAGGGCATGCTGAGACCTGCAACTGAGACTGTACACATGCCTGTAATCCCAGCTCTTGGAAGGCTGTTAACAGGTGGATCACTGTGAGTCTGATCTAGTAGTGAGACCCTGAACACCCTGTAGACCCTTTTCTAAGATAAAACAAGAAAATTATATAAAAGTTTATTTGTATGGCAAATCTCAAACCAAGCAAGGCTGACTGAATTTAGCACCTTTTACTATTACCTTCCAAATACATATTTCATAATTCCTTCTAAATCTCCTCAAACTTTTTGATTTTAGCCAAAAAAATGGAATGCTACTGAGCTTGTATTCTGTTGGTGGTAAGTATTATATTAACCTCTTAAAATGTTTCTTCTAAAAATATTATAATAAACTTTACCTTGCAATAAATATTGTATGATACACATATTTGTAGTAGGCATAAGAGCTGGAATCTCCTTTCTTACACTGAAAGACAAAATCAACCCTGTAGAGTTTTTGGATAGTAATGTTAGCAGCAGGCTGGACTTCTTCAGCTGAGAAATACAACAAGCTTCCTGAGAAAAGTATGAGATTTCTTGTTGCAAGGAAAGCTTAATACTTAAAACAGAAATTAGAATAATAAATGGTAAACCAAGAGATAAGGTGATTTAAGTGTTCACATATAGTCAATCAGAACTACTTGGATTTGAATTTCAGTTTCTACAGCTTCAAATGTGGATATATAGAATTACCTACATTTTCTTGGCTTTAGTTACCTTACCTAAAATGTACAGAAAGTCAAGAGGTGTATTTCTGGAGTCAGTGGGAGGAAACACAAAAGGGAAATTATGGTAAGGAGAGTGAAATAGAATAAGATTTATTAAATTCACGTAGCACCTTCCCAGAATAAAATCCACCAACATGTAGCATTAACATACAATAATTTGTTTTAAAAAGTAAAGATGCTTATAAACTTTATGGAAATAAAGGTAGTACTAATGACCTTACTTATATCCATCAATAACGTAAGAGTACAGGACCTCATTTCTAACAAAATCCATGTATTTTAGTACATTAGGAAAATATGACCTCTCCTGGTGGGATATGTTACAAATTTCCCATTGCAAACGATAGTCGTAGCTTGTGTCTAGTTATTGCTCCAAGGCCTAATGCAGTCTCAGGGCTTTTCCTGAGGTGGATGAACCTAGAGTGTATCATGGTGGGATTATAATGTGTGTGATTAGTGAATCAGTCCATTGATTGGTTTAGTACAGTTCTGGCTAGGATTACAGATGTGCATGCTATAGGTACCCTAAGGCAGGTAGCCACACACAGAGTCCTATCTCATTCTCACCTTGCCATTGCTACCTCCCCAGAACCATGAGCTGTTGCCCCTCTGCCAGGAATCACCCTGCCTTGGAGTCAGCTGGTTATGGATTGAAGCCTCTACAAACTGTCAGTTAAATGAAACTTCCCCCCTTGAATTTGGAGGTGTTGAGTATTTTGTCTCAGCAATGAGAAAAGTAACACAGACAGATATTCAACTAGAAAAAAATTGCCATTGTTTCTAGGAAGCCTCACTTAACACAGGGCTTGTCCTCTTTGCTTGTCCTCTTACCATGTCCTTCTGTGCAGCATGCTCTTCTGAAGACTTTTAGTCCTCCCAGAAGCTTTATGATATCCACAGTCTCAAATAGTTTTTTAAAGAGACAAAACAGGAATTGAAAAGTTTAATAACTTGCCTAAGTTCACACAGCTCATAAGTGTCAAAAATCAGGCTTCAAACAAGACTGCCTAGCTTGTAATTCAGGTACTCTGATTTGCATACTGTCTCCAAATATTTGACACAATATAATGATGGAATATTTCATGAGCAAAAGAGTAGCTGAATATAAACACTATGCTTGTCATTGTTCTTATAATCACTAACATAATAATATTTTCTTAGTCATTTTTCTCATCATTAAAACAAAATATTTGACACCCTCAACTTAAAGGAGAAGAAAATTATTTTTTGGTACATGCATTTAGTCCACAGATCGCTGGTTTGAAGGCAGGAAGCCCGGAGAGGCAGAAAGCTGCTCACATCATCATGGAGGCTGGAAGCAGAGTATGAAGGGGAATCCTGGGAAACAGATGTGCCCTTCCAGCTCTTGTCCCCTTTGGCCTGCCCCTTCTTTACAAGCCACACCTCCTGATGTCATATTTAGCTACTTCCCCTAATGGTACAATCTCACTCCCCAAATCCTTGCCTATGAGCATAGGAAGCTTTGAAGGGACATCCAGATATAAGGCATGATGAGCAATGGTCACTCACGGGTTTCTGAGCGCTAATATGTGCAAAGGTGTGCACCAGGAATTTGCTTCTAAGTCTTTTATCTTGGATTCAAAAAATATATGTGCCTTTAGATTTTTTCAACCTATGCCTTTTATTTTCCAAGTAAAATAAACCAAGCCAAGACTAAATACTTTTCTCAATACTCAATAAAACTATATTCAACTTGTCAGGGTGTATCAGAACCATATGCAATTTATTAGGTGGTGTTATATCATCAATAACATGTGAAAACACTTGAAGAAACAGACTTACACTTGTAAATATCCACCCATGTGCTTATGCATACCCCAGAGAAGGTAGCTGTACACTGTAAAAATGACTGGCTTACCTCTGTGGAGCCTTTTACATAGTACTGCTTTTCCAACATTAATGTACAGATATTTCTGGTTTCAGGGAAAAAATGCATAAATAAAATCTTAAAATCATGACAAATCGCAGCTAAAGAATAAAGGTAATGATAAATGAATATTTTATTAAATAACTAATAATATTAATTTATTCTCTTCTTACTCAGGAGATTCTTAAAGTAATTGTGCCTTTGAAAACTGCACTGTCTACATATTATGTTTTTGATGGTGTCATGAAACTGTCTCATGGACTGGAACGTGTTCAGTAGGTTTTTTATTGTATCTTTCTTGCCATTAAGTTATACTAACCTATAGGATTCTTATCATCCATGAATTTGCAGTACTCTGTTGCATCTGTGTGGTAAAAAGAGGGCTCCAAGTCACTGATAAAAGGTATGCATTATAGTAAGGTTAAACTCATACATACGAAAGTGTTATAGGCAAAAGTGCTATGAAATACACATACTGCTACTTTTCAGTATAAACGGAGCAGGGCATCACATCTGTGCACACTAAAAGAAAAAAAATTAAATACAATGATTAAAGAGAAGAAAATATTATACTTCAAAATACCACAAATTAAAAAGAATTCCCTTCAGATATATCCTCCTAAATTAGATTTGAATTTTGAACACTTCTTTTTTAATATATTTACCCATGTGTCATGGGTAAATCCTCTCACCTTTGTGCTAAGACCATGTCCCATGCTAGCTCATGAAATTAAATGATTCTATCCCACACACATCGCTTCTGCTCTGTTTGTAGTAAGCAACCAGAAGATGTCTAAGCTTCTAAAAGTAGCTCTGCAATTTGTAATGAATTTATTAAATATTATTCCAAGGGCTGGCGAGATTGTTCAATGGCTTAAGCACCTGCTGGAAAAGCTCAAGGCATTGAAGGATCCTGATACCAAAAACAAACAAACAAACAAACAAATAAATAAATAAATAAATATTATTGCACTATTATCATACTGGTCATATGTTTTCTTCTTTATTTGTGCCACAAGTTCTTCCTTATTTCTGCTAGAAAATTAAATCTTAAGTCAGGCATGCTATTTAATACCATTAAGTCAGATGGGCCAGAAGATGATAAAGTTATTTGAAACGTTATTTCATGCTAAAATATTTTCACTTTCTTTTTAAATAGTCCTCTGAGCATTTAAAATGTTTTGTAAGCATTGAAAAGTATCTCATTAAATACTTTATGGTATTAAAATGCAAAGATTTCTATGGGAATTATTTTGTGAACACCTAATTGTGGGAAGGCTTCGGAAGTGGTCATCTGAGTATATTAAGCAGAAACTATCACCTGTTGCTATGAAATTTAATAAACAGAAACTTTACACCACAGGTGTTAAGCATATTCAGAGAATGGCCCCAAAGCGACTGTTTCAGTTTTTCTCCTCCACATGAAAGCAGGGTTGGCAGAAAGTCCCTAGTGGCAGGAGGATGTCGGTGCACCACGAAGAGCCTAAACCCACCAGGAAGACCTGCACTGTGAGGAAGCTCTGCTTCCCAAGAGATGAACTTTCAGTTACTGTCCGCACAGCCCATAACTGCCAAAATGTGGATTTTAAAAAAAGTTACTCTTCAAAGCATGAATCACAATTAATTTATGAGTGGTTAAGCTTCAATGTGAGTTTTATGCCTAATGACAATTGAATTATTCATAAGAAAAATGTAACTAGGTAATTGTTTTAATATCAAGTAAACATCATCATTTATGCTAAATCAAATAGATCATGCTCAGTTAGTTAGAAATTTTCCAGATGTCACCTTCAAGATGATTTAAATTCTTAATAGAAAAACACAGCAAAAGGTTTGGAGTAACATATGTATTAAGAGAACACAAAATGAACTTTTCATCAATAATTTAAGTTTTTTTTACTAAATACTATCTTTTTTTCCCTCTTGAAACTTTAAGTTATGCAAACAAGAGCATACCAACAGTCAATAGTATATTAAGTCAATGACATGCTTCTATTTGTTTAAGAAAGCACGTAAGTTCAAAGCATGAACATTGCTGTTCATTCATTGTATGAATAATATTAACAAAGGCAGTCAGATGCATAATTCACACCATCGCATAGGTTTACACAGTTTAACATTTTTCTTAGCTAAATTAGAGAAGAAAAGATCTAACATACTGCTTCTGTGTAACCTGAAAAAATATAAGTGGGTGACGATTAGCAACTCTTTAAGACTTGCATTCTGAGCATGCGGAATGCCTGGATTTGTTCAAGAGAAGATCAGCAAGAATCAAGTCAAATATGCCAGTTTCTAAAGGTCTAGCTTCATGACTGATTAAGCTGATGTCATCTGTTATTTACCTCTATATCCAGTGACACCTGTTGTTCAAATGCACAAAATTTGAACAAGACTTTCTGTAGTTTTTATGTAAAAATATCTTTTCACCATTGAACCCCACTCCCATCTACACCCAACGTATGTTTACTGCAATGCTTTGATGAGCATAGCAGTACATCCCGATAACGGGAGCTATGGTCCCTCATGGAAGGCCCTACCCATGTTCATCCGGGCCATGGACAATCTACATTCCTTTAAAGAGACCTTCCCTTCTTAAAAGTAAGGGAAAGTGGATACATTATGAACTGCTTGACAATAAGAGAGTTACTGGTTTTTTGTTTTTTGTTTTTTGTTT
>PVJA010003977.1:0-90198 GCA_004027025.1 Myocastor coypus | reverse complement strand
CTCCTCCTCCTCCTCCTTCTTCTTCTTCTTTTCTTTCTTTTTAATGTATTCGGTACATGGTCTCACTATGCAGCTCAGACTGTTGTTAGCCTTGCCAGTGCTGGGATTACAGCCGTGTACTGCCACACCCTGACTTGGTGGCCGGCTCATCATGCCTGGGGGCAGGGCCAGCACAGCAAGTGGTGCAGGGGATCAAACCTTGGTCCTTGTGCTTGCCCTAGCCAGTCCTTAGTCTGCTGAGCTATCTCAGTAGTCCAGGTTGCTTATTCTTTCCCCATCTACTTTTAATCCTCTGTGTGTCACCTGCCCTACTGGACATCTATTGTCCCTGTCTACTGTATTCAAAATTTCTAAGCTTTTCTCTCCTTAGGAGACTTAGTCCAGTTTCCTCTGCAAAGAACCACATCTTTCTCCCAATAATAGAAAATAATTGCCTATCCTTGGAGATTTTCTTAAATTCCATTTATCAGTATGAGACCAGAACTTCTAAAAAATCAGAAATAGCTTCTTTGTTTCCCTTGGATTTGTACCATAGGATCCCTCTTTGTGATAATAATAGCCAAGTTTTAATTTCAACAGTAGAAAGACAATGAGATTAAGCAAATCTTACCTTTTCCTCCCACTTTCCACCCTTTTATCTCCTCACCAGAAGAAAATATATTTCAATGCACTTATGAGTCTCTTACTAAATGGGATAGTCTACCAGTAACATCCACTGAAATTGTCCCAGATGGTCAACCTACTTTTCCAACAAAACTAGATTTCTCTCCCCTTTATAAGAGGATTTCTAGGACAAAGCCCATGATTAATTTCCCTTACAGAACAGTTAACTTTGTTCAGTGAAGCTCATTTAGGCACTGAACATTCCTTGGGCAGCTGATACATATGGTAGATGAGTATTTAATTGAAGAAAGTAGAGCCAGAAAGACCATAGTTCAAGTCCTGGCTCTGTCGCTTAGTTGTGTGATTTTGAATAGCGCTTTTATCTCACTGTGCCACCATTTCCTTAGAGCAAAGACACTAAGCATAAGTATATTTTCAAATGACACGTCCTGAAAGTGTTAGCTTTTAATCAGCTAACAGGGATAGAATCAACAGCGATCAGCATGGTGGGACAGCTGCAAATATGTGAGCTGTGCTCCGCCATAGAGACCCACCGCCATCCTCTCTACCACCACTTTGCACATAAAGAGGAAAGGATCCATGCAATCTCACAATCTTGGCTACTAGTGTTCTGCTTTGACATGGAGAATCACAGGACTCGGGAGGAAAGGTGCAAGTGCACGATGACTTAACAGCCAGATTCTTTCCCTGCTCAACAGGGCTCCTTTTGATTCACAAAGAGAAGTTCTTCAAGAAGTTCAGAAATGAACACTTGAGTCCAGTCATGCCTACCATGCAGAGTTCTAGTTACAAGTTCAGGTGAAAGTTTCACCAAGACAAATTAGATTTCTTGAGCATCAAATGTGTAGGACACAAGAAGACTGAAATATTTCATAATATTATGATTTTGCATTCATACGAATGCTTGGTTTAATTCATTGTTTCCCTAGCTTGGATTTTTTTCTCCAGTAAAATAAAATACCTGTGTTTTATTGCCATAAAATTTCCTTTTCAAATAATTATTTCATGCAAATCATTTACCTTTAGTTTCATAAAATGAAACTACAATTAGTGCTAATTCCTCCCTCACACTGATCACAGAATTGCTCTACCTTGGCCAACAAAACCTGACTAATAAGACATAAAGCAGGAATAGAAACAATAAGACAATTTGCAATTCAATTGTTTTGACATGTCAGTGTGTTCTGTGCCTTTCACAGGGCTGTTTCTTAAACTTGCATACTCTTATAAATTTCTCCAGTGATGTACAAAGACTTTTCTTCCATATTATGTCACTCTAAAACTTGATCACAAGTTTCCTATGCTAAACTTTGAACCTATTTTCAAAATACATGAAAATAAAATCCCTCTCCAGATTAGATTCTTCACTGTATCCCGGTAATGCTCTCTTACCTGGGAAGGGGAAGATCACCTAGCCTGAAGGCAGGAGAACTGTGTGTGAGTACTGTGTAGGTTGTACCTTTCTTTGTGAGCCCAACCCTGAGCCGTGCCTCAGAATCTTGCTCTGAACAATGACAGACTAAGCTGAACAATCTTGCAGTCTTCTTTCACTAAAAAGGTATTGACAAATATTAGATATATTCACATCAATGGATTTTCACAGGCAAATGTTTCCATATAAACCTAGGATGAAAGAAGAAAGAAAGAAATGAAACAAGGAAGGAAGGAAGGAAGGGAGGGAGGGAGGGAGGGAGGGAGGAAGGAAGGAAGGAAGGAAGGGAGGGATGAAGGAAGGAAGGCAAGCCTGCCACTACAGGGGTGTACTTGGCAACATAAAGTTTGTAATAAGGATCTCCATCAGTTGATTACACCAACTGCTTCAGTATTCAGTGGGTCCCTTTGAACTTCTGATGTTTTATTTTCGGGTATTTTCTTTGTCTGACTTAACAAAAAACTTTCAAATGTATTAGTTTGATGTTCCAAATGAATAAGAGAGACTAACAAATAAATTAGCTAAAAATTATTTGAACTTAAACTCATGTGAAATTTAAGAAAAATACATACGAAGATAGCTGCCTTGCATAAATTCCTCACTGCTTATAAATACACAAAGCACTTTTATAGCTAGAAGAAGAGTGATGGCTGTTACTTCGCCTTTGCTCATCCTGTCCCACTGTTTGGTTAGCTGGAGTCAGGACTGGAATTATAGATGTCTCCAATCCATGAGTGTTTTCCAATTTTATTTGTCTTGATAAACTACATTCTTACACCAGTGTGGTTGATTACTCACAAGGAATGGATTCCAGGATGACTATTTGACAGCCTAGATTGGACACAAGAAAACTGGAAGTTTTAGGGAGAAATAGTGATAGAACTAAAGCAATCAAGGGGACAGTCATGTGGACAACGGCAAGAATTAAGAGTGAGAGGGAGAGAGTAGGACTTCTAGGACCCAGCAGAGCACTAGTATGGCTAAGGACAGGAAAGGTCCAGTTGGTCAATGATACGCTTGAACTGGAACTTGGACAGCTTGCCCTGATAGCCCTGGTGTGTGTAAATGCCATGTGCATGCATGGAATCACCATTCATGGAGGGCTCATCCTCATTCAGTCCTGTCGAAAAGCAAGCTCAGTCCCATCTCCCCACTTAGACCGTCACATTTTGCCCTTCTTTAGAAACTTCACGGTTCTTTGCACAGTGCTAGGCATATAAACAGCACCAGAAAACCTGTCTGATAAACAAATGGCCTCACTTAAATTATAAAACTAGTTGCTGAACTCAGAGCTACGTATGGGTCAATGTTCGCAGTGCCCCTCTTTGAACTAACTCCTAGGGCCACATCTTTGAGTCTGAGACAGATAAAGATATTGCCGTCTTGGTTAACCACTGTTTAAATGTTTACTTTCCTTGTCCTGTATTATTATATCTCTCAGGATTCTTTTGTTCATCCAGCTAATGAAATGAGGATTGGGGAGCTTCACCCTTCCTTAGCTGAGACCCCTCTGTACCCACCCAAACTTGTTCTGCTAGGGAAGGACAAAAAAGGTAACGCCGCGACGCTGACATACAAAATACACTGCCAATGCATGTGCATGACGACCCACCAGTCGTAAATCTCATGATGTACATAGTCTATAAAAAATATTTTACAAGTATGTATTTCTAACATGAATCGGTGTGGAATCTGCTTTTCATACTTACTTTTCTGTGTTTGTAGTTGTTGTTGGTCGTGCCATTATAACGTGTTTCCCCTTTAAATTTCAGAATCAACTGATGAGTCTGAAGTTGACAAAACTCACTGTCTGAATAACAGTGTTTCCTCAGGCACTTACTCAGACTACTCGCCCTCCCAGGCCTCCTCGGGGTCCTCTAACACCAGGGTTAAAGTGGGATCCCTGCAGACAACAGCTAAAGATGCAGTTCATAATTCTCTGTGGGGTAACAGGTGTGTTGAGAATTCCCACTGTTCCATTCCCAAATGCTTAGTTTCAGCAAGTTTTATTTTGTGCAATCTTCTTCATCCTGGGATTGTGTTCAGTCCATGAGTGACACAGAAGACAGCAGGGGCAGGTAAGCAAACATAGTGCACCTGGGACTTCCCCGAGCGACAGCCCCCGCTTACCAAGTGAGGCTGTTGGCTAAGGTGAAGATGGTAGAAAATTTGCAGATCACAGGGTGCTCAGGACCAGAAAGTTGCGAAGTGAAAGACTGTTTCACCAACACATGTTAATGAAGCACACAGTCCAGAATGGTTTTATAAGCGAAAATGAGATCTATTTAAAATACCTATGAGCCTGGTAAAAGGTAAAATATGCAAACCCTTTTCATTACCATTGTGCTTATCATCACCTTACCACTACCTGGGTGAGAACACATACACAGGTCCTTGATCTTCCCAAAGTGCCTCCTTACATATGTTATCCCCATTTTATAAATATAAATATAAAATCAACGCTGCTTAGAACAGTAAAATGACCCTAAGGCAATATTTCCCCTCTTCTAATTCATTCTATAATTTGTTGCTATATTTACCACTGTCATTAACAAATAAAAGTTGTCTTAAAAGGTAAGTAGTGAATAATTTCTGCTCTTGCTCATACATGAACTGACAATATTACCACCAGCAGCAATGTTTTCTTTAGTACTTCATGACTATTTCTACTCATTAATGCCCTCGGTTAAAATCTCGAAGTTTGTAAAATCATAATTATTCTAGATCTGAGACTGGCATAGGTATTTGCAGAAGATCCTTTCTGAATACACTTTTTTTTCTAATTGGCAGAAGAACATGAAAGCCTTTCTCTCACTAAAATAGAAATAAACGTATAATTCACCACTATTCATGTATCATTGGTTTAGAATAAGCTTGAAAAATGAGCATATACTAGAGATGGCCCCTGGCATAAATAGGCCAATAAGCGGAAGTCATACGATGACGTCCGTTCTAAAGAAAGGCACCAAAATTGCTCTCTATTCCACAGTGCTGAGGGCCTTTGTGACATAGCTTATCAAGGACAAGCCGGGTCCACTAGATACACCATGACTTGTTGAGAGAGCCCTTCCCATCATTAGTTTAGCAAAGTCCGGAGTCGAAAGTCTTCAGGGATGAGCACCAGAGGCTGAGTGATTCTGTCAGTCCGATTGCACGACTCTCTCTACAGAGACTTGTACATCTCATTCATTCGTTCAACAAATACCTCTTTATCCCTACTCAGTGCTCTGTGCTACTCTGAGCTTGGATAGAAAATGATTTTTGCCTGCAAAAATGTACCGTCTAGGGCTGGGGAGATAGCTCGGCAATCTGAGCACCTCCTGGCAAGCACGGGGACCTGGGTTTGATTCCCGGTACCACATGCCATGCTGGCATTTTAGAAATGCCACTCTGGGTATGCTGTGCCAGCCATTGAAACTGGAACTGTAATCCCAGCGCTGTGGAGGCTGAGACAGGAGGATCACTAGAAGTCTGAGCTGCTTGCGTGGTGAGTCCGGGTACCAAAGAAGCAAATAAATAATTTTTTTAAAAAAAGAATTTGCAGTCCAGCAGAGGATGCAAAATGGTCAATATAATAAAAATGTCATAGGGAAGTCAGTTTTATGCCATGCCATAAGAGGGTGCTACTAGCAGGAAATAAAAGAGCAGGACTTATATTGCAGGGGACATGAAATGATGAGATGGTATTATCTTAATCACAATTCAGGGAGGATGAACAATCTGCTCTCCAAAAGCTGGTGCCCATCTTTGCTGGTGGCTTGCTTTCTGGCACACACCAACTGCTTCAGTCTGTGTTTCTTCGTCTTGTGTTCACAGGATTGCGCAATCTTTCCCACAGCCTCTGGACGCCAAGCCACTGCTCAGCCAGCGGGAGGCGGTGCCCCCCGGGAATCTGCCGCAGCGACCGGACCGCCTGCCCATGAGCGAGGCTTTTCCTGACAACTGGACCGATGGCTCCCACTATGACAACACGGGGTTTGTCGCTGAGGAGTCCGTGGCTGAGAATGCCAACAGTAACCCTCTGCTAGGCTCCAAGGCGAGAAACGCGGCTCCCCATGGCCGCAGGCCGTTGCTCAGGCAGGAGAGGATTGTTGGCGTCCCCCTAGAGCTGGAGCAGTCCACGCACAGACACACGCCCGAAACAGAAGTGCCTCCTTCCAATCCTTGGCAGAATTGGACCCGAACCCCTAGTCCATTCGAAGACAGGACTGCTTTTCCCTCCAAATTAGAGACAACCCCTACGACTAGCCCCTTGCCCGAAAGGAAAGACCATCTAAAAGAATCCACAGAAATACCCAGCCCGTTTTCTCCAGGAGTACCATGGGAGTATCACGACTCCAACTCCAACAGGAGTCTTGGGAATGTCTTTTCTCAAATCCACTGCCGCCCTGATTCCTCGAAAGGTGTTATTGCGATTAGCAAAAGCACAGAGCGGCTCTCCCCACTTATGAAAGATATAAAGTCCAACAAGTTCAAAAAGTCGCAGAGCATCGATGAGATTGACATCGGTACCTACAAGGTTTATAACATCCCATTAGAAAACTACGCCTCTGGCAGTGACCACTTAGGAAGCCACGAACGGCCGGACAAGATGCTGGGCCTGGAGCACGGCATGTCCAGCATGTCACGGAGCCAGTCTGTGCCCATGCTGGACGACGAAATGCTCACTTACGGAAGCAGCAAAGGGCCCCAGCAGCAGAAAGCTTCCATGACCAAGAAAGTCTACCAGTTTGACCAAAGCTTCAACCCTCAAGGAGCCCTGGAAGTGAAAGCTAATAAGAGGATCCCGCCCCCTTTCCAGCACAATTCGGAGTACGTGCCGCAGCCCAGCAAAACCATGGCCAAGGATCTGGTCAGCCCCAGGGCTTACCCGGGCTACCCGCCCATGGAGCAGATGTTTTCCTTTTCTCAGCCATCTGTCAATGAGGATGCTATGGTGAACGCCCAGTTTGCCAGCCAAGGGAGCCGGGCGGGCTTCCTGAGGAGGGCCGACTCCCTGGCCAGTTCCACAGAAATGGCCATGTTCCGCAGGGTCGGTGAGCCCCACGAGCTGCCCCCCACTGACAGGTACGGCAGACCCGCATATAGGGGAGGGCTGGATCGCCAGAGCAGCATGTCAGTGACTGAGCCCCAGTTCCTCAAGAGGAATGGCAGGTATGAAGATGAACACCCTTCATATCAAGAAGTGAAAGCTCAGGCGGGAAGTTTTCCCGTTAAAAACCTTACCCAGAGGAGGCCATTATCGGCCAGAAGCTACAGTACAGAGAGTTACGGGGCCTCCCAAACCAGGCCAGTTTCAGCTAGGCCTACTATGGCAGCTCTTTTGGAAAAAATACCGTCTGACTATAACTTGGGTAACTATGGTGACAAGCCATCAGATAACAGTGATGTAAAGACGAGGCCTACTCCTGTGAAGGGAGAGGAGAGCTGTGGTAAAATGCCGGCAGACTGGAGACAACAGCTGCTTAGACACATAGAAGCTAGAAGGTTAGACAGGGTATGTTTGGCCTTTCTCTGTAAGAATATCCCTCCTGCCTTAGTTTTGTTTTCTTGGCATTTCGAAGCACGTGTAGTGAAGCATGGACTACATGTATGAGTAGATGGTCAGCGTTGTGTTTACCTTGACATTGTGGGGGAAATGGATCCTGATAGGTTGTTTTGCTTTTGGGTTTTTTTTTTTTTTCTCCTCCCCATGGGTACTGTTTAACACTTTCTGAGAATCCATAATAACCTATGAGTGAATTATTTATCAAATCAAGCCTAAATATTGTCAGTAAGAATTGGACTCTATTATATGGGATAGTGCTAAAATGGCTTTCTAGCCATTAAGGCAAGCCAGATACCTCTCCTAGGACATGAAACTGTTCTCCAGTGACTGAAGTACAGTTTTTATTGGATCTGTAAGAAGTGAGCCATTCACCCTTTTCTGCACAGACTTATTTATATTAAACTCAGGCAAGATTTGTTTATAAAATTTGCTCATTCTTACTGCTATGGGACTACTAAAGTTATTAATTCTAATGAGCAATAATCTTCCCAGCAAGAAACAGAAAAAGAAAATAAGCAGAGATTAAGCCCTCATACACACTATTTTACTTAATAACATTCATGCCATTTAGAATCTGGGGTTTTTTATGCAGAAGGAAATGTTTAAGTTCAGATCATACTACAGACAACAAAAATAGATGGTGTCTGTATAAAAACAACAGATGCACAAATTAGCGTGCATAGTGTAGCAGAAAAAAAGGAAATTAATCCCAATTCAGTTAAAAGTTGATTCCTAAAAAATATGGAATTCACAGTGATTAGGAGAACTCTAAAAGTATATGGCTAGAATCAGTTTTTTTGCTGCCTGGTCAAATCTAAGAGAGGTCTGGTGCTTCATTTTCTAGAACAATTATCAATTTGCCATCAACATTGAGAACACTTTGCGGATTTGGTATAGAGGGCTTTCTCTGCTCTGCACTGACATCAGAGTCCTTAAGATCCTTTCTGAGACACTGAGAACATTTGTTCTCATTTTATAGATTTGAATGTTCTGTGTAAATTGGAAGTCTGGGTGTGCTACAGAATGCTTCCGTAGATGGTTTTATTACTTTAGTTGGCATCCTGCAAAAAGCTCATGCCACTGTATTTATGATGCACTTCTTTAACATGGAATTTTACGTTTTCAGGTTTGCTCTATTTAGGTAATTCCCATTACCTGCAGGTCGTGTCTACATGATAGGAAGGATTTTGTAGTGCAAGAGTGAGCTACTAAACGTGCGTGTGGGTATTAGTTGGCTGGTATGGAAATTGGTTCTGCTGTGAAAAACATTTCCCCAGAATGTCTATTTCCAATAAGTGCATCCAGTCCCCCTGAAGGAGGCCTCCTCAAAGCCTTATGCTGGCTATCAGTGGGAGACACCTGCTCGGTTGTCACCACGCCTTCTCTCAAGTTACACTCCCCATGTGGATGGGTAGCGTGAGGGTGAAACCATTGGGTGCTAACTAACACAGTACAGCTTGGGAGATTTGGCCTCGTGTAGACACGACCGTACATAACAGGGGCAGATGAACTAGTTGAGAAAGGTCGTGGAGGGGAACCTGGACAGTGATCAGTCACCGGAGGCAGCAGAGGAGCGAGTGGGAACATCAGGAAGATAATGTTCTAAGTCCTTGAGCACCCTCATTTGCTTGCTGTTTTCTGAGAGAAATGTTTCCTCTTCTTTGACCGAACTTTGACAAGACAAGAATTCTAGTGGGTTGGTGTACAAGGATGGGGAGAGTGAGCGGCCAGAGTAAGGTGACCCCGCCCAGCTCAGATGACTGACAGTGAGTTCGTGTGTATTTGCCGCTCCCACAACGACATTTCCCTTTCAGTTTATCCACACGTATCCTGTTTGTTTATAGTCCTTCAGCCTCTCTTTAATTTTTAAGAGGATTTCGGTGTACATTCAATTTTTTTCCTTTCATTTTATTTTCCATGATGATACCTACAGATCAAACCCAGGCTTCACAAGTGGAGGCAAATAATGGCTCTACAGCTCGCAGGAAGCACTCAATGGCTTCCCATTTAATTCCAAACAATGAAATTCCCATGCAACATTGCTTCAAGCCCTCCAACTCTCAAAGCCTTCTCCCTTCTGTTTTTTCTAAGAAATGTTTCTTTCACACTTTGCATTGACACACAACAACTCAGGCTGTCTCTTACTCAAAGCTGCCCAGCTATTCCACAAGATAAAAGTCTGAGTACTGAAGCACAGATCTATCACATTAAGCTGGTCTTCACGCACTTCGGCTATGTAACATCCCACTCCAGGTCAGATTGCCTCAGAGCTAGGAGCTGCCTCTTTCCTCCTAAAACTTAATTTGAACCCTGGAAACCAGGTAGCTACTCTTAAAACTGCAGGTACGTTATGTTTCCCCATAGAAGACAAGAGCTAGAGATATGCTCCTTGGATGAAGTCATAAAGGTCCAGAGTCATGTTGGCCCAAGATCTTGACTCAGACCTTAGAGAGGCAGCCTCAACACCATGCTAGAGAGAAGAAGCTGTGCTCTCCTTTGGTTTCACCATAATGCATATGACCACACTGCGCCCCACTGTGGCCAAGAAAGAAAAACTCAAACCCTCACTCAGGCTGCTACAGTTTGATAGGAACTGAAACAGCCCTAGACTGGAGAACCCTCAGTCATCATCCAAGTGTCAGAGCAGGTGCTTGGGGCTTTTCTTTCACTTTTAGCAGGGTGACAATGAAAGAGGTCTGTGTGAAATAATCAGGAATTCACAAAGATAGGATCCACAGACTAGCCCATCATCAGTAGTAAAATAGACTCTCAGTGTAGCTCACTGAAACTTTGATATAAATATCGCTACTTTATGGATAACACTCTCAGAATAAAGTAGCTGCCGTTGTCAATGCTGAATAATACTCTGTTAAGGAAAAAATGCGCTGTTAGCATCTGTGGATATGTTTTTCAAGTTAAGATTTACCTAAAGAAGCCAAACACTGTTAATTATTACGCTTCCACTGTAGGTTCAAGGTTTGATGACAGGACACTTAAGATGTTTTAATTTTTCAGTGAAGTCCTGTGAGGAAAAATTACCAACGTCTTAGTATAATTTTAGACGCAGCCTTTGAGAAGTACCCATGACATAAACATCACTAGATTGTTCTAAAAATACTTAGGTGGGTTAGATAAGTAACGTCCATGATTCACAAAGTAAAATTACTTCAGTATCATTATGTAATTTCTCTACTTTAAAATGTAATTTTAAAAAATGGAATATCTGGATCCCCACCCAGCTTATTGGATTGGCACCTTCGAATTAAGAAGTAAATTTGATCTAGCCGAAGATCAAATTTAATGATTTTTCTCCAGCTGTTTTTCTGAGTTGCTATAATCATGTCCCTAGACAGGGTAATAATAAAGGCAGTGATTGCGATCTTGATATTGCTGAGTATTAGCTGAAGGCAGAATCAGAAGGCAACATTAGTCTTGCCTATGTGATGGTAATACAACGAGTGAAAGGCCACGAAATTTTGGAGCTGATAAGATTTGATGAAGTCCTCACTAGCTGAATTTATTTTCCAAGTTAATAGACTGCCCACGTGACAGCGCCTATCCCGTGTCCCTGCTAGGACGATCTTGTGCCTTTGACTGACCAGCATAGCACCCACTGCCTTGCTTTTTGTCCTCTCTGTAGTTTTGGATGGTTCTCATTATGTGCATAACTAACCCTGTTTACTGTATGCTTTTGTCTGATCACGTGCACGTGTAAAAAGAAAGTTACTGTTTGCCCGCTTAAAGTTAAATGTTATAAATTTAAACATGTTCATGTAATAAGCAGTCCGTGGAGCATGTGTTCACACCCTGTCACATGGTTATTTCCTCTACTCAGAACGCTGCTTACAAACACAACACAGTTAACCTTGGCATGCTGCCCTATGGAGGTATTTCAGCAATGCATGCAGGCAGAAGCATGACTTTAAACTTGCAGACTAAGTCTAAATTTGACCATCAAGAACTACCTCTTCAGAAAGTAAGTATGGACTGTCCTACATGTGTCAGCATACCAAAGGCAATGAATGTTGTTCGTTCACTTAATGCATTTAGGCTGTACGTAGAGCCCTGTTTACCGGGGACTCTCAGGAGTCCAGTGAGCACAGGGGGAAATTATGTACAGCCTAAATTCTTAGCTGCTAAATGTATATTTGTAGCTAGACTGGTTATCAGGCCCATGCTTTTTGGATTGAGCAGTACATGACTTTTTGTGTTTCTTTAGTAAGCCTCATTGTCCTTGTGATTCTTTTTTTTCCCTGTTATTTGTTCTTTTTTCTTTTGCATCAGTTTAAGGGGTTTTGATTTCGTTTCATTTTTACTTTTGCTTTTGTTTTTGTTTTAAGATAACCCTATCTTCTTTTGGTGATGCATTCTGAAAATAGAGGTGTAAATTATTGTTCGATTTCACTTTGTTCCTTTTGAAAAACCACAGACTCCTAATTACAGAGAAGGTTGAATTGTGTTGGCATTTTTTCAGTCTACTTGCTTTGTGGGGAAAAAAAAAAAAAACGCATAAGCGAAAGATGAGAATCAAGTTTGTGGCCTAACCAGTGACTGTTACTCTTGATGAGTTAATGGAAGTTGGCGTCTCTTAAAATGAAAATATAGCCACATTTGAAAGGGAATAATAAGGGCCAGGCAAGTAACCCAACAGACTAAAGCACCTCCTTAGGCAGGCACAGGGACCAGGGTTTGATCTCCCATGTGCTATGCTGGTCCGGCCCCCAGCGGCACACTGAGAGGGCGATTGAGACCGGGCATGGTGGTTTATGCCTATAATTCCAGCTCTTGAAAGGCAATAGGAGAATCACTATGAGTCCAATCTGTGTAGGGACACCCTGCAGGCCCTGTACTACATACATTTTTTTTAAAAAAATGAACGGGAATATTTCATAAGAATAAATATTTTCATTGTCAAAGAAACATACCATCCTTCTTAAACTTACATTTTGGTGAAGATTAATGAATCATTTTCATGCAGTGTTTCATTATGGCTAGTCACTTGCTAATAGTATTTTTATGAAAAAAGTGCAAATGAGTGATAAGAGAATGATAGCATTCTCTAAATAGGTCTCTTTTATAATATTAATGAAAATATGGAACAAATTCTCATCCCACCCATACGAGGGTCACAAGATCCCAAATTCATATTTAATTTTCAGATTAGTCTCTAATATTTCCTGTATCTAGACAATCTCTTCCCACTGTGAGCAACATAAAAAAAATTGAAGAGACAGTTATATCCATATCTTTCTCAGCATCCACCATCTCTTAAAATATAAAACAGAACCAGGCTGGGGAGACAGCTTGGCATTCTAGGCACCTGCCTGGCAAGCACAAAGACCTCAGAACCCCAGGCACACTGCACATGGTGGGCACACCTGTAACCCCAGTGCTGGGAGAGTGAGGCAGGAAGGTCGCTACGAATCTGAGCTGCACAGGGAGAGCCTGCCACAAATACATAAGTGAAAGGGGGTTTTTTAACAATTAAAAAGGTTTCACAAAAGAAGAGAGAGAATCAAGCCCTAACTGAACTGGTAACTTTTCAATATTGTTCCAGTGTCTTCAGTATGACCGCTGATGTGCTCACAACACATCCTTGACAAAACTGAGCCTGCGACTTACAGGAGTTGCTGACATCAGTTATATAAAGAATCCCACTAGGACTAGGTCAACATCACGGACCGCACCTCAGAACCGGGAGACGCGTGCACAGCCGGGCCAGGGCGACCCCAGCACTTTTGCCTGAAGCAGCAGCAGGGCAGCCTGCCCCTTGTGTCCTCTCAGGGGCCCACTGCTCCCATCCTCTTTCCTATGGAAACCAGATGTCAAAGAGGCCTTCAAACTTGTCTATACTGGGACAGCAGTGAGATGGTTCAGTGGTCTAAAGCTCCTGCTTAGGAAAGCTTAGGCAACCACAGGGACCACAGTTCAATCCCCGGCACAACATGCTGTTCCAGCCCCACCCCCAGAGTAGGCTGAACCAGCCATAATTTAAAAAAAAAAAAAAAAAAAACTTATCTATACTAAGAATACATGTGCAGCTGCAATTTAAAGAGCCCCTTCCCACAGGACATGGGGTGGTGGGGTAAATAGAAATCAGACTTTTAAACTAAACAGTGAAATTTCAAAATTCTTTAAGCAAATTAATGAGATCTTGCAATGAAAGAATCTGCTTCCTGACTCTGTGGAAATTATATCAAATGGACACTCCCAATTCTGCCTGACTCTCGGCCCTGTGTACTCAGTGGTCTGCACCATGATATAAATATGTACAGTACCTGAAAGGAACCAAAAATGGTGTCCGCAACGTCTAAGTTATTCTCTAGGTATAGATTAGGTACATCTGCAGTGCTAATATTTGGAGTGGTTTAGGGTGCCCTTGAGAATGATTTCATTGTCTATTACCACAGCTAGGAAGTGTTCTACAGTAAGCATGCTGCAGCGTTGTCCCCGCAGATTTTTCAACCACTCTCTCCTGGGTGTGGGGCTGACCTCTAGGAATCTCGCTGGAAATCACATTAAATTGCAAGTGAAAAATGAAGCAAGGATTGAGACACTTCATAAATAAACAATGAACTGTGTCCACATAAAAATAAAGGGGGGAAAAAAGAGGAAAAAGGTGGGAGAAGATGAAAACCGTGGGCCAGAAAAACAAAGCCCACAGAAAGAGTGGTAGTTCAGCACTCAAAACACTTTAGGACTCAAAACTTAACAGTTTAAGCAACAGGCATCTGGGCAAAGCTTCCCACCCCAACAGCAACCTATAAAGCCAATGAAGCACCAGGTTCAGTGTCAGCCTCTTGAATAGTTTCAGATTCTGTTTCTCCCCTGAGGTCTAGTCTAAGTCTCCATATTCCCACCTTGTGCCCAAGTGTGTCCCGGCTTCAGAGCTTTGGTTTCAAAATGTGCTTGGTTTTTCTACCGTCTATTAGAGCCAGACACCCCGCAGTCTCCCAGGCCTTCCGTTTTTGATACCGTTGGCCTTTGCTAGCTGGTTCCTTAATGTGAGAAGCATGCAGTTTACCTGACCCCTTCCCACTTGGAGAGGAGATGGACAAAAAGCATTTTCTCCTGATTCAGAAATTCATCAACACCTATGACCTTTGTCTTGCTGCCTGAGATTACAAAACTCTTATCTCGAGCACACAGAGCATCTTTGTAGCCCGCCTCTGCTCATTACCCATGAGAACTGGCACTGAAATGTAAGGTAACATCAATTTATGAATATTCCCAGTAAATAAAATGGACAAAATGGTTCGTTTTTCCGGACAAACTTGAAGATGTAATTATTTATGAATTAGATTGATACACACAGAATAAATACATGATGAACAGGAAAGAGTGCCCCTGGTTTTACCGTGTATGTAAATATTTCTGATTTTTTCCCCTATTTATTACATGTCAGGTCAAGGTTAAAAACCAAATAAGGGCTTCGTTTTCTTTTTTTTTTATTTATTTATTTATTTATTTTTTTTTTGTTTCAGAACCTTTGTTTTTATTCATTCATTTTTATGGCCGGCTCAGCCCATCCTGAGGGCAGGGCTGGCGCAGCATGTGGTGCCGGGGATCGAACCGCGGTCCCTGAAGCCGCCCAAGCTTTCCCAAGCAGGCGCTTTAGACCACTGAGCCATCCCGCTGGGCCCGGGCTTCGTTTTCTATGATAGTTTCATTGAGCCCTTTAAGATAACAAATGCCACCAGATAGAAGAAAATTAGTTTCCCTTTGTAGTGCCTTTTACTAATGTTTATGCTAATTTTCTATAAAATTTTCGTAGGAGTTATGAACTAGTACATTTGGTGTATAAATTGGCTATCCAGATATAAAGCTGTCACTATTTTTTATTTTTCTTTATTCATTCATTTATTCATTTACCATTTGTTTACTGCCTTTCCAAAAAGCATTTAAAGCAACTTTCTATGATGTTATTAATGGTTCCATGTGCTTCCTCAGATGTGTTCTACTGTAATTGAGCTCAGCTATTGTCTTGAAACTGTATGTTATCAGAGGGAAATACAGCATTGTAAAAAAAGAAATGACAGATCAAACTACCATCTAAATTATCCATATCAATGGTAGAAAAAATACTTCTATTGGGAGAATAACTACTTCTATTGAGAGAAAAATGAAGACAGAGAATTGTTCAGAATATGTTGCATACCTAGTTCCAGGAGGTACTTTGATGTGCTTTGTTCTCGCAACTCATAAAAACCCTCAAACGGAGTTACTTATCTCCATGATGAGTAAACTGAGGCAGAGGTGTCAGACAGATGTCACCTCTATCTTCATTATTTTATTGTTGCTATCCCATGTACCTGGAATGTAAATCTACCTCTCCTTGGTACCAAAATCCATGGTCTTTCTACTACCTCGTAACTATGTCCTCTCAAACATTTATCAAAGCTGACCTCTTCCTAGAACATGACTCATAAAATCCGATAAGCTTCCTCAAATGAGCAATCATCCCAGAATGTCTTCAGAATAGTCCAAAGAAGTACATATTATGGAACTGGAAAAGAAGGGTACAGCAAATAGACTATCTTCACAATCCAACAACCTGTGACCCTAGTCATTCCCTGAGGACCCCGAGTACAGTGCTCTTAGCTGAGCTTAGCGACATAGAGATTAGCTTGGGCTTTTCAGATCCCCTTGCATTTCCAGAACTTCTGTTATCACTAAGAAATACACTTAGTAGCAATGCAAAGCCAAACGTTACAAAGCCAACAAAATTACATGTTAAACTCCAGACTACTGTAGTCTCGGAGACAAGCAGAGCTTGGGGAGATATTGCCCTTTTCTAGCTCCCTGTCTGTAGGTGTCTGGTTGCCAGTACAAGTAGTGTGTTCTCTGTGACACTGGAGAAATGTATTATTTTCTCTTTCTATTCTTTTCCATTAATTTCTTTTGGCATAATATTATATGATAGAATCTATTGCTTACTGGAGTGAAGCATCAGATGCTGAAGTAAGCTAATTATGATTTCAGGAGGGAAGATACTGAAGTCCTGGAAGTGCATGTGTGAAACAATTGTTTTGCAGAGATTTGCCTGGAAGAAAATGACCTCATTGTCTTTTTTATTAATTGATAATTTAGCTGATACTCATCTTACCAGCTTTGAGTCAGAGAAATTCTAATAGCAAGATGTATGCCTTAGCTATTTTTAAATTACAATGTTCTTTTTTACTGAACCTATGCAGATGACTCCGGATCACGGAGAAGCATGATTTCGTATACATTTATTCAACCTTATGCCAAGGGTTACCTGGTTGATGCTATTTTTTTTTCCTCCTGCTGAAATCCAGGCAAGATTTATGCTGTACCTCAGGGCAATTCATGACCATAATTCCTATTGATTTTCTTGCATTTATTATTGGCTACCTATCCCTCAAGAAAGATTCGCTTACCTTTCTAATTATGAGAAAAGCCTTTAGTCTGTAAATCCATATAAATCCTCAAAGACAGTGGCTAAAATTTTCAGAACAATGCTAGGATTTTTATTGCCGCTTCGTCATCATTACAATGAAATGCTGGCTTAAAACTTGGACATTACAGTACCACCCTCAGATTGAGCCCCATGAAATTATAGCTTTTTTAGACCTCAGTTTAGCATATGCTTGCCTTTCCAATACTTTTCCCTTAAGACATGATGAAAAGAAAAATAAATTCACTGGAAATATTGCAGGGTAAATTGTTCTCAACATTTTTTAATATGTGGTAATGCCCTCACAAACTGTAAGGTAATGCTCTCACAAATTTGGTTTTGTAAGGAATATGCTCCAAGACCTTTGCAAAGTACCAACTCTTACTTCTAGTCTTACATAATTTTTCTGAAAGAATGACAATAACTATACTCTCCAGTGCAGCCACTGGTGGGCAAGCCCGAGGCTGCTTGTCAGGCTCAGCTCACTGGCTGGCTTCTGTTAAGGCTATCTATGTCGTGCTCACACGCACACACATACATACAGAGGCACATCATGCGCACATTTCCATGTGCAGACATGCGGACAGAGAGACATGTGTGCATTCGTGTGCACTTACATCTCGGCAAAATTAGAAATGACTTCTTTTAATGTACAGCCGTGACTATTCATGGTAGACAAAATCATACACGCTAAATCTACAAATGCCAACTCTAGCCTGGTGCCAGCAGCTGGCCAGCAAGCACTCTACTGGGTACTTCTGTATCTTCGACTTCTAAACATTTTGCTTTTTCACTAAATCACACTAGCTATTTTCTGTATTATTTTGAAATCTTAAAGACCCACAGGACATAAAATAGAACAGTGCTCTGTGTTATTGTTCCATGCTTTTTCTCTTTAAAGAGCTACCTGTGGTGTGAAGGCAAAGACTCAGCCTCGAAGTACCTGAGAAAAACATGAAGACCGTGGCTGTGAGAAATAAGTAAATGGATAGCTGAACCTCACTTTGCTTATTTTATCAGACTCAGTAGTTACAGCTTTTATTTTCACTTTTGCAGTTGCTCCTTTTAGCTTTCAGAGAATTCAGTAGCTAAGCAACTGATATATACACAAGACATATGCACTTTTTAGAGAAAGAGTGAAAACATATTAGCTTTTTCTCTTTTCAGTCCTCTTCACCACCTTCCGACTTCAATAAATTGTTTTTATGGGATTTTTCAGGTCTTCAGACAAAATCCCTCCTACAATGCCTCATTTAAGAAAAAATAAAATGGCAAATCATTCTGGAAATGAATGAAGTAAATGGCTCTCGGGAATTCCTCTAATTTTGCTATCAGATGAGTGCGCCTTCGTAAGGCACAAGCACACCCACGTGCCCTCTCTCCCGTCCAATACAGAAGAAACTGTGAAACCTAATTGTGAATTTTGTAGGATGGAGAATAATTTATAAACTAGGGAAGAGCATGGATAATCTTGGGATTTCAGTAAAATAGCTTTAACCTTCTTATGACAAAATGCACTCTGCAGTTCTCAGTTGCGCTTTAAGCATCATATCCAGGCGGGTGAAGCAAATATAGGAGAAGAAACAGAGATGGATAAAGAGGAAAATAAAGGAGGTGTGTAGTGCAAAGATGTTAATCTTAAAATGATTAACTGGAAAACAGACAACCAATGAACAGCTATCTCATTATCTTCAAATAACATTTTCTTTAAATATGTTAGCTGCATTTGATTTTCCAAAACAAAAATGAATATTTCCTAAGCACTCCAAGACTTTAAATTGAATAACTTTTTTTTCTGTCTTTTTTTTTTTTCACTTTCCAATGGGATGATGGGGGGGGGGGTAATTCACATGCCTAAAGTAAAAGCATTATTTATTACATATGCTAATTTCTAGGAAATTAGACAGAGTTCCAGAATAAACCCACTTTAAAATATTCCCAGGAAGTATCTAAAAAAATAGAGAGAGGTTAGGTATGCAATTGGTTTTTAAAAAGCACCAGTAGGAACCATGCGGTCAGCTACAGAAGCTTGCCACCTGCGATGGCCCGGTTCCCATTAGGGCTGGAGGTGCATGCCTGCAGGCATGCTTTCAACAAGGCTCAGCTGCATGTGTCCTCTGGACACACGGACAGAGGGTTGGCCACGTGGGAGGACCCCAGAAAACCCGCAGCACATGCGCATCCTTAACAATAAGAGAGAAAAGGGCTTTGCAGAATTCCACATACATGTGTGTGCACGTAGAAGGCCATGTATGCATACATGCACTGTAGGCACCATATGTAGAACATACAATAGAAATACAATAGACATCTCAGAAGAACAAGCTTTCTGATGGTCTGTGATTGGGATTACTCCTGACCTCTCTTTAGAATAGGAAGTCTCCCGAAAATATCTCATACTAGGAATAACGGAGACAAAGTGCCATTTTTTATTAAAAATATCCAGCCAGAAATCTGCCAAAAAAAATCTATGAAGAGTTTAAAGTTTATAGGTAATATATGTGTATATAGATACATATGTGTGTGCACATATATACATATATGTATAGGTGTTTGGTATCAAAACTCATCATTTATTTTCACTGTGATTCTTATAACATAATATTTTTTATATTGCTTTAACTTTTCCCCAAAGGAAAATGTCAACAACACCATAAATCTTGCACTGTGCCAGTTTTAATACTATTTTGGCCTGTCAAATGGCATATTTGCCCAAAATCATTTACAACCTTGTGGATTATGGTTTGGAATGTTACAAGCTCCATATTAAGGATTGTGTGGTTTCAGTTTATATTTTAAATGGTAAGGTGATGTCAGAGGCACAAACTGGGCAAGTTTGAAATGTTGTAGTTTTTGACAATTGATTGATTGTATTCTGATTATTTTATTCAGTTAGTATAAACAATTTAAAGGGTTTGTTTTAAATCAGCAAGTAACTCTAAGATGTTCATTTTATTTGTATTTCCCATCGCTTCCAAAAGTGCTATGATTCAAAAAACAAATGCTATGATTTAGAATTGAGATTTGGTAAATAGTGTCTAGTAATATTTTCAGTGAGGATATATTTTTTTTCTACAAACAAAATTAATTTTAGCATAATTATTAGGGACTCTTTTCAGAAAAACTATGGTAAACTCCTATTGCATCACTAAAGAATGCCATACCGTTTTTGCAATAGACCCCGTCCCAGCAAAGCAACATTTTAGACAATGGACAAGAAGATGTATCTCCTAGTGGCCAATGGAATCCTTATCCACTTGGGAGGCGGGATGTTCCTCCGGACGCCATTACTAAAAAGGTAACCAATTTCAAATCGATGACACACACCATAAACCTTGTACATCCATTGTAATATGTGCTCCATTTCTGCATCTTAGCGTGATTTCTAACTTTGTTGATAACTTCAGACAAAATATTGTTTGGGTCTAAATTTCAGTTCATGGTAAGTACTCCGAAAAGAACGGGAGATGAACACAGCCAAGCGCTCAGCATGGGTAGCGCCTATTTGTAAACATCCTGCCACCTCTGGAGACACTACAGCACAACTCTTAAGAGTCCTATCAGACATTCTTCCAAGTTCATGTACGGAAAGGTACGGGACAGACACTTCTGTCTCTCTTAGCTTCTGCAGGGGGCTGTCACCAATTTGCATAAAGTATAAGTTGACAATCAAAAGATGGATTTAGCATTTTGAAAGCCATAGCAATGCCTCCAGCTGCTTATTTAGTAAGCAGTAACACGTGCACTCCTGTGATGAGCACTTACTAGATGCTGATGAAAGAAACACAAAGACAACTGCTTTGCATCTGTGAGGAAGGTGAAGGGACATGCACGTACTGAGAACACCACCTGCTACGTCTCTGTGGCCAGAGTAAAATGAAAGCCAAGACCCAGGCGGAGATGTTTGCAGTACATCTGTAGGCTCTTGAGATTTGTATCCTATGGAGTATTTTTTTTTTAAGACTCTTGCAAATCAGTGAAAGGCAATGTGTAATACAGGTTTTCAGTGGTTAAATGCAAAGAATACCAAGGATGTACATAAACGTTAATACAAAACAGCCCTTGTATCCAAGAGAGAAATGAAAAAGAGATGCCATCTTATGTTTACCTGACTGGCACCAATGAAAAGATTTGAAAAACAGGAGGGATTGGCAAGTGTCAGAAGAAAGGAAACACTTCTCTACTTCAGGAAACATAATGCACAATCGCTTTGGTAACAAGTTACCTTGTGAACAGGCATACATACACACATCCTACACTTCCAGAGCCTCTGAAGGTATCAAACTAGAAAAACTTGTAGACATAGGCTTCCAGACGCTGCTAATGACTACATTACAGAAAATTTGGCCAACTCAAATCTCCGTGAGCAGAATGTAGTTAAATTCTGCTACTCATACAAAAGTATATTTCACAGCAAGAAAAATTAGTAAATCATTATTCCCATAATATGTACATAGACTAAACACATAATTCAAGTGGGAAAAAGTTTGATGAGATGGGATGCCTAATAATACTATATTTACAAATCTCAGAAACAAACTAAACTAAAACTGGTTAGCCTTAAGTACATGAGTAAGAATACTATTTTTAAAGGATATAATAAAGATAATAGTTATAATTATGATTACTTCTAACAGGAAGTCACAGGGGAAGATGGAAGAAGAGGCAAGTGGTATTGTGGATACTGTTCTAATTCTTGAGTTCAGTTGTGGTTTCTATGCTCTAGTTTTTAAGCCCAAGAGAGCCCATTGATTGATTGAAGTTTGTAATTTACATATTCGTTATACAGAAACACACAATTTTATCATCTGGGTGAATTTCCCCCCTGGTGACCATGTCAGAGCTCTGTGATGCTAGAAAATATCTAATTATTTTTTCTAAGATAATAGGTAATGCACTGCTTTGCAGGTGCTAGTTGTGCTATTAATTGGCCTTTGGGGTAATATCCAGCAGCACAGGTAAATAAAGCAGGTGTGAGGAGCACCACAAAGATGTGGAATGCGTCATAATGGTGCGTGAAAGGACACCTGTGTAGGGAGGAAACAGGAAGCTGAAAACAGAAGAGTGGACTCAAATAAGCTAGGGAGATAAGCAGAATCCAGATCATTCCAGGCTTCAGCCTGTGTAAAACTGAAAGAACACCTTACGTGTTTTTATGGGGAAAAGCGTATGATCAAATTTTGATTGAAAGACCACAGTAATAGCTCTTCAGTAAATGAACTGGAGAAGAGAAAACTAGGAACGATGAGACCAATTAAGAAACTTCCTGGTAACCCAGGAGAGAAGAGATAGATAACAGAGAGAAATTAATGGATTTAACATTTTCTTTAGAAGTATGGACAAAGGCATCTTGTGATTCATTGGACCTAAGTCAAGGAAGTAAATAAAATTTTCAACCTTGACATCAACCTCCCATTCACTAAGATGGGAAATACAGAAAGAATAATAGTTGGAGGCAGAGGAAAAAAGGAAAACTTGCATCTTGGTACGTGGACCTGACGTAGCCTGAGGGTATCCGAGAGGCACGTAAAGTGGAGATGGGATTATCTTGATTGGAAGCTCAGTGGAGAGCTCTTAGGTGGGTGCTCACTTAGAGGGATCAGCACCGTGTATGTGTAATGTGGGGGTGAACAGGAACAAAGAAAATGAGAGGAGCCCCTGTAGATGGCCACAATTAGGAGAGGGACTTAGGGAGAAGAGACGGAGAAGGAATAATCAGAGGCACCATCAGGGTGGAGATTTCTTTTGCGAACTAGAGAAAATTCAGGGAAATACCTTTGGGCACTGAGGAAATAAATAGCTCACACAGGAAGTGGTCAACAGTCCTTCATTCAATATGGCATCATTAATGACTTAGGGTTTTCCCTTTTTTATCCTCCTGTCATTATCCCCTTGACTTCTCCCTAGAACTCTTTCCTCTGCTGTTGAAGATTATGTCCAACGATGACAGGTGATAGAAACTTCCTCTTTCAAATCCAGCGGCAGAGAGATACGAGCTTCCCATAACTGTTTGTTATGCACAAAACCTTCCTTTCTCAAATCTCCCAACAGTTTCTTCATACATCTCATTGATCCAAAAAGCTAAAGGCTTTCCATCTCTGCAAGAGTGACAGAGTTCTGTGTTTGGCTTTAATGAATTAATTGCTGGGAATACTTAGGGCTCTTAGCTTCGTAGACTGCTAAAAAGATGCTGACAGAAAAATAAGGCAAAGAGGCACTTTGGAAACAAATGTTGAAGAGTGTAGGCAACAATGTCAAATGATGTCCCCCAAAATTCAAACAAGTGTTATTGCCTAGAGACTGCTCAAATGTAGAAACCTAGAAAACTCGAGAAAGGAATTTCTTTTGGAAAAAGTAATAACACATTATAGCAGGATGTAGAGGATAACATAAGGAGCAGTTAAGATGGTAGGCCTCTGAGTCAGAAAGGGGAAAGAGGATGCCACGATTGAAAAGAAAGTTGTAAACACCAGACAAGGAAAGAGCGAAATCTGCCTTGTTTGAGCAGCGAAGAGAAGAGGTGTATGCGTTGGCAGGACATTAGGAGGGCCTACAGGAGCAAAGCTAAGCTGTGCAAGCAAAGGGAGGAACCAAACTCTGGTTTGTAGCGGCAGACGGTTGCTGTCACCCCCTGATCCCTTTGTTGTCCTGCCTGGAACCCTCAGGTGTGTGCTTCATCCAGCCATACATCCATTTGACATGAAGTCTGCTTTCAAAGTCTAGAGTCATTGCGTGATTGAGGCATCAACACAAGTCACCCTGCTCATCCTCTTGTCTCACTAGTTGCTTTAAGGACACCGTACAACCCTACAACTGATTCAATGTCTATATACTGGTTAATACTGGAATGCTAAAATAATTGTTTGATCTTTCTGAAAGCTGCATTTATCTTCGTGCTTCTTGCCCATTATGAAATAATATCTTTAAAACATATATCATGTCTTCCATATATAGTCATTTCTATTTCTTGCTATTATGGTCAATGATTTTTTAAAATTTGATTTTTTTTCTTGTTTCAGAACTTTTGTTTGTTTGTTTATTTATTTTTATGGCCGGCTCAGCCTGCCCTGAGGGCAGGGCTGGCTCAGCATGTGGTGCTGGGGATCCAACCACAGTCCCTGCAGCCGCCTAAGCTTTCCTAAGCAGGCGCTTTAGACCACTGAGCCATCCTGCCAGGCCCCTATGGTCAATGATTCTTGATTATCCAATACTATTATAATTTTGCCACCTGACATCCCAGCACTCAGGGGGTTGATGCAGGAAGATTGCCATTAGTTTGAGTCCAGCGTGGACTACATAGTGAGTTCAGGGCCAGCCAGAATTAGGTAATGAGATCTTGTCTCAGAAATAAAGAAAGAGATCAAAAACTTTTTATAATTTTGCCTAAAATCTGAAGTCTTAGAACCCACAAGTAGCAATGTCTACCTCTTGAGGAGGATGGTTCTTTTCTTTCTTTCTCTAAGATGATGCAGGTCTTGCTTTGTTGAAAATGAAGATGGTAACAGGACGTAACTAGGCTGCAATACTTACAGCAATAAATGTAATATTATCCTATTATCTATTGTGACAATACTACACTCGAAAGTGAGCAATTTTTTAAAGAGCTAATGTTGTTTTTGCTGTTTTGTGAACTGAGTGAACATGAGGCTGGCCTGGAGAGTAGAATGACAGAAAATGACCTGCAAATGAAATAGGGAACTGAAGCAGAGTAAGTGGCAAAAATCCTTAGGCAAGCCCACTCAAACCTATTTCTCAACACCTCTACAGAAGCAGAAGCCCAGGCCATCAGAAATGAGCTGGATGATACAGAGATGTGCTGGAAAATCAGCTCTAGAGAAAGACTTAGCTCAACCTCACGGCTGACTATCTAACTATTGTTACTCTTTGATAACTAGTTTTGGTAATGCTCGTGGCCATGCCTTGTATTATGACAGAGAAACAACTGAGGTTCCTTTCACACTTCAGACCCAAAGACTGAGACCCAGAAAACTGACAGTAAGTGTCTGGTCTTCAAGATTAGTTTGACTCCTGCATCTTCTACCACTGTCCTGTGTGTCTGACACAGGTGGAGTGATGAGACGATGTTGAGGGATTTTAATATTATCTTTTCTCATAATGGCAGAGGAATTGCTCAGTTTTACATCCCTTCTTGCTGTGTTAGTCCCCCAAACCTCAACTTTTGGAATCCATTAATTTAAAATATATAATTACTACTAAAAATCATAATACTTTTGTATAACTCCTCTTCCTCCCACCCCCCTCAAAAAAATCCAGATAATACTACATAAGTGCTTCGAGAATTCTTATCAAAAACTTTTTCAGTGGCTGAAAGAAACCATTATTTGAGGAGAAATGTTAATATTTTAGAATTGGAACTCATCACTGCTCTCTGCCTATGGGATTATGCTGCAGTTGCTATGGTAACAAGATTATGTACTGTGCATTAAATCTTCACTCTGTCAAGCATTATTCTAAGTGCTATCATGTATTTATATATTTCATCCTCCTGTCTATAATGTAAGCACTACTATTTTATACATTTTATGAAATACATGACCTAAACTCCTAATATTTGCAAAAACAGTGGTTATTTTAAATTCGGACGTTATGCTTTAATTTGGTCAGGTTTGCTTGAGGAATGACAGAACTGTCCTAATTCAAAGATGACAGACTATTTCAAGGTATCAGGAATTTTTTAAAAGGAAGAACATGGACTGGGGAGATAGCTCCAAGGCACAAGCACCTGCTGGGCAAGTGCAAGGTTGTGAGTTTGAACCCCAGTTCTATAAATAAATAAATAAATAAATAAATAAATAAATAAATAAATGGAAGAACAGTATGTATTTTTTATTTTATGGAAAAATAAAGCAAAAATTTCTAATATTAGATATAGTTATCTTCAATATACTCATTCAAGGTACAAGTTCTGGCCATAAATTTTTCCAAACAACATTATTATAAAATGTTCTGTTCAACAAACATAAGTCCATAGTATAAATATTTTATATTATTTTCCTTTTCCCTTCCTTTCCTCTTTCTGACACCTTGATTCCTTCTTCCCTTAAAGCAATTAAATATTTCCAATATCTATTTTCTATTTTTGTACTTATTTATACTTTCAGTTTCTCACACCAGGGAGACAATACAGTGTTGACATAAGCAAATCTCATTTATTTCATTTTGCACTCACGTTGCATTCATTTACATATAAGTGCCTCAGGTTTTTCTTTCTTCATGGCTTAGTAGTATCACATTATATAAAAAGACTATGTCATTGTTACTCATGTAGCAGTCGATGAGCATTTGGGCGGTTTCCAAGATTCCACTATTACAAATTGTGCTGCCGAAAACAAGGATGCACATGGTTCACTGGGGCGTACTGGTTTTGATTCTTTGGGAAGATACACAGAAGGGGAGTAGCTGGACAAAATGAGACCTCTAATCCTGTTTTTCCAAGGCGTCTCTAAACTTAGTTCTGCAGTTGTTGCAACAACCTGCACCCCCATCAGCAGTGCGGCGTGGTTACTTTCCCCACAGTGCTGGAAGCATTTGCTGTTGGGTGATGACAGTCCTTTTCTCTGGAGTTGAGAGAGAATCTCAGTGTTGCATTAATTTGCATCATTTGAGAGGCCATTGATGTGCGCTTTTTCATACATCATTTGCCTTTAATTTCCTCATCTGAGGAATGACTACTTACCTTGGAGGTGAATCCTGCTTACTCATAACTTGTAGTCTTCTTGATGGTTTGGCACATTCTGCTTGGCAATAACTTATTGAGGATTTTTCCATCCATCATAAGCATTGAGAATGGCCTGTAGTGTTCTTTCTTGGTTATGTCCTTCTTGGTATCAGAGTAATATGTGCTTCCAGGAATGATTTTGGAAGTATTACTTCTCTTTCAATTTCATTAAATAGTTTATGTATTAGTTAGATCACTTGTTCTATAAATTTCTTATAGAATTTAGCAGTGAAACTATTAAGACTGGGATTTCCTTTGTTGATAATATTTTTATTAGATTTATAATTTCATTGACTGATATTGGGCTATTTAGAATGTTTTGTGTATTGTTGTTTTAATATGTATATAGAAATCTGTCAATTTATTTTGCTACTTCTATCTTATTAAAATACTTCTTCAACTAGATATTGTTTATCTTCTGTATTTCTGCAGGGTGCACTGTGATTTGCCCCTTTTCATTCCTACCGTTTTGGTTTTTTGTTGTTGTTGTTGTTTTTATTTTTTTCCAGAACCAAAGATTGAACTCAGGACCTTGCACTTGCCAGGCAGGCACTTGTGCCCCTGAGCTATCTCTCCAGCCCCTCATTCCTACCTCTGAGAGTTTTTTGTTTTCTCTTTTTGATGAGTTGTCTAGGGAATTTTCAATTTTATTTAATCCTTTAAATCCATAACTTTTGATTCTTCTTTTTTTTTTTTTTTTTGGTTTCTTACTCTCAATGGCACTAATTTTGATCTTATTTTTATAATTTTCTCTTGTATGAGGTTTAGTTTTGATTTGTTCTTCTTTTTCTAGAAGTTTGAGGTTCTCAAACTTCTCAACACTGTCTTGGTTATTTAAACTCATTGTTTTACTGATGTGAAAATCCACCACTTTAAATTTCCCTTTAAGAACCACTTTTCTTGAACCACATAAGTTCTTGTATGTTTTATAGGTATTATCATTTAACTATAAATACTGTTTGATATATTTAATTTCCTCAGTGATTCATTGGTTGTTCATCAGGGTATTGTTCAATTTCCATATGTTTATGTATTTTGTATGGCTTCTTTTGCCATTGATTTATAATTTCCTTACCTTGAATTCATATAGTATGCATAGAATGATTTCAATTTTTCTTCATAGTTTGTCCATTTTGGAGAAAGTTCCATATGTAGTTGAGAAAAATGTATATTCCAACGTTGTGGAGAAGAATATTATGTAGACATCTCCTAAGTCCATTTATTCACAAACATGGTTTCATTTTAAAATTTCTTTTTTTGCTTCTTTTTAAGTTTTATTAATTTCAACAAGAAAGAAACAGTAATTAAACAGTTTCAGAACCCATCAGTAGAACAGCCACAATAAGTAACATAGTGCTTACTGTTGTCTTCATAGTAGTTGTTCAGAGTACAAGATACAGACAAAAGTTTTCTAAAGACTATTGGTAAAATATTTCTTCTAATTAAACTAAGAGAAAGTAGTTGTATTTATGATCCAATGCTCCATAATAGTAGTGGGTTATTGGCAGATCTGCAATGTCATAAGCTGTTGACTTGAACCCTTTACATCTTAGCATACTAATCTGGATTTACTTTTTATGCCTCATTGTTAAACTTTTCTGCTGGGTGATTAAGGCCAAGTTAAAGCAAGACCTATTTAACAAAACATGTAATTTTTATATCTGACAATGTCAGTCAAATCCCCTCAGGATTTACCTTGAAACATGTACAGCATTTTGTAAAATTTTGTCGGTGTCAGCCGTCTGGACGAGCCTCGGCCATTGCTTGACCATTTGCTCTCTGTGAAAGCCTGACAGGTTGTTTTCTCTCTAGGTGACTTTTCTTTGGCACACTATATGTTGTCAAACCCTTTCCTCTGTGGCCCTAGAATCTCTTTGAATAGAAAATTTGGGACACCACTGAGTTATAGGATGTCTCAGTACAGGTTCTTTTAAGTCCTGAGTCCTTGATGACTTTGAAGGGCTAGGACCAAAATATTAGTTATTCTTGTAGCCCTTCCTTTTCACTAATTTGTTGTTCTGCAAACTTAAGTTTCTAACCCTCCAGATGAGAACCTTAGTGACACTATTCCTCTATAACATAGGTACTTGAGCTTAACATCACTATTTTTCTGGATATCAATCACCTTAGATTTAACATGAAAGCAGTATTTTCATCAATCATCAATATTCTAATAAATCCCTATAGAATATGACAAATACAAAACAAAACCAAAAAAAGTTAAACATTTTTATATACACACTTAGAAATCTAGTCATATAGAAAATTGTAGCAGGTTAATCCTATGGCATTTTTCCTTGTCTCTTATTCTCTTTTATTATCACCTTTTTTAAAACAACAAACATTTACTTGATGAAGAGTATAGCAATAATAGATATGACATTAGAAGCCACACAAAGTATTAGGAAATTTAAACCGGTTTAATATCCCAGAAGAAATTTAAAATTAAAGAATGATACCTATAAGAGCATATTAAAATGTTGAGGGAGAAACACACAGCAGTTAAAAGGCCAAAGTGATTTAGTAAAGCAAATTAAATTTCAGACAGGTCCCTTCTTGAGCACATAACTGAGCATCTATAAAATCCTAATAATACATAATCCGATCATTCTTTCTTACAGAAAGATAAGACATCTAGAGGTTACTTTGACCCTTAATGAGTCTTCCTCTTCCTCGTGGATGTTTGCCTCTTCCAGAGTGTGCCAGGTTAAATTCATAATGACTTGACAGTGGAGAAATAAAAGGTGGACCAGCTTATGGATACAGATGAAGAGAAACGCAGTGAAAACTTGCTAGCCTAGTCTGGGCTCCCAGAACACCCCCTTTAGGCCAGAGTTGCCTTTTTTTCACTCATCTCCAAGGTCAGCTTAGCTGTGGAAGCTTTAAGATTGCCAAGGTTGTTAGGTGTGAGGCATTATCAGGAATTCATCAGCAGGAAGCAGAAGAAATAATGCAGATCATATCCTGGGGGCATCATTTTCATGTTCTTTATATCTTTTTCTTCTCCTCTACCTCCTAATTGTGCATTGCCCTTTTACAGAGCCATATGAAGTATCGGCTATGTGTCTGAGATGATATACTCACTGCTTATTTTAATTTTGGCATTTGTCATGTTGTTGAGCATAGAACATGTCAATGTTCTTTTCTACACACAAGTATAAAAGTAAGAGCTTACATATCTTTTAGAATCATAAATTGTTTTGCTCTTATCCATATGGCTAAGCCATCATCTGTGTTTTAAAACTACCAGACCAGGTATCTGCTGATCAACTTAATACTACGTAATAATCATTCCTTGATAAGAGTCAGGAAAAACTCAGATCATTCTAAACAAAAAGAGTTCTTACGGTACAATATACAAACAAAATTCACCTTGGCCTACATGTTCATGAATTTAAATAAAAATATTTTATTATTTTATTAGTATTTAAAATATGTCATAGCTAAGTTATATGAATGGAAGAACTTTTTTTCTGCCCCTAAAGAAATCTCCATATCCATGGCTATCAGTTAGCTACATATGTGAAACCTGATGAAAACCAAGTATAAGCTTGGCTTCTGTGATTGACTTGAGGCCCAGCACAGTTCTGCTGAGATCACTCACTTCAAAGGGTGGAGAGGAATAGAAGAGAGTCTGGCATAGCAAAGAAACAGAGATGAGGATGTAAATATTGGAGAAAAGCATTGGCATTAGAGTGGAGCACACCTCAGGGGTCTAAGAAGTTGGGGCCTGGAGGAAAGCAGACGCGAAAATCCACACAGCCAGCCTAGTGGGTGAGAGACACATGCATTTCTGTCAATACCAAAGTCAAGAATATCTGCTTTGTTCAGGGTAAAATTGTCAATGAAACATGACTCTGAGCCTGGCTGTCAGCGCATCAGCCAAGCTTGTGCTTTGCACTGTAGCAGCTGTGCCAAGCAGCGCGGGATTTGGCTTTGGAATTGTATGTTTTCCCTCCCAAAGGATAATGCGCTGTGAATCACCACAAGGGATCCCTCTACTCCAGGAGTCCACCAGCAAATGAGAAGAATATTTTCCCTTCCCTGTGTCCTGGTTACTTTTTACTCATTGCTGGGACAAAATACCTGACACCCAAAGTTAAGGGAGGAAAAGTTGAGTTAGCTCACAGTTAGTTGAGGTGTCAGTCCATACTCAACTGGCTCCCAGGCAGAGTAGCATGGGAAGAGGGCAGCAGTTCATGGCAGCAGAAAACAGCAAAAAGCAAAGTGGGGAGCAGCAGCTGTGGCCTCTAAGAAGCCTCTCTCCCCTCCTTATGTCATAAGCAAGCTACTGTGGGTCTGGGGAGTAGATCTCACACCACGCCCACACCCTCCTCTTGCACAGGATGAGGGTGTTTGCAGACTGAGAAGCCTGGCCCCTCCTGAGCCACTTAAAGTTTTAAATTCCTCAAGTTGACACCATGTATCAGTCAGCACAGCCTGAAAACCCTTGCCTCAGTCCTGGCTCCCCTCCACATCTCTTCCCCCAGGTTCCTGATTCTCTTCTGAAATCACTGAATATTTCACAGGTCAGAGTCAATTTTCCTTCCATTTTCTGGCAAGTACAAGAACACAGAGTAGAATCGCTTGAAATGTGTTATGGCCATGCCGGTGTATGCGTGGCGATAGTATGTTCTCTTAGGAAAGAACGAAGACAAGTGCCAGCCAGTGTGTTTGTTGGCCGGGTGGTTTGCAGTGCTGGACCCTGACACTTGGTCCTGGCTCGTGCTAGGCGAGCACCCTGGTGATGAGCTACATCTCCAGTCCTTTTTAAAACTTCAAGCTGAGATCTTGCCAGGTTGCCCGGGGCCAGTCTTTGCTTTCCACCCTCCTGCCTCGGCCTCCAGAGCAGCTGAGATCACAGCATGCAGCCACCATCGTGGGCTCCTTTAGGTGCTGGTGAGCTCTGTGCTAAGATAAGAAATGATTAAATGACAGGGAAACTTGATAAAACAGTAGGGCGGGGGAGGGATTTATGTCACAAAAGAATTCAAGCAAATTGCATTTTTCCAGTTTTAATTGTCTCCATGTTTGGCACACAGGCTGGTGACACTCCGCGGTTGTCCACCCTCTTCGTAACGCGCCCTAATGCTTCTGCTCCCCTCTCAGCCCGGCTTCCGCACCCGATCTCTCAGGGCCCTCCCCTTTTGTAAAACATCTGCCTGTCTTTTTCTTCTCATTGTTAAAATCCTGGGGCTGGGGAGATAGCTCCGAGGCACAAGTGCCTGCTGGGCAAGTGCAAGGTCGTGAGTTCGAACCCTGGTCCCACAAAAAAAAAAAAAAAAAAAAAAAATCCTGCTTCTTATTTATATTGTGGGTTTCTGTATGAGAAATCATGTGATATTTAAGCTGCTCTATTGGATTTATTTCACTTAAATATAGGGATTTAAAAATTTAAAAACTTCCAGTGCCATCAGTACACCTTGGAGAGACTTTTCTTGCATGAAAATATGAGGGGTTTTTTGTTGGTTTTGTTTTGTTTTGTTTTTTCCTTGACCAGAAGGCACTTTTTAAAGGCTACATACAGAAAAGTGAAACTGAGAATGTAGCGAATGTACCCAAGTGAAAAGCCAGTCCACCCTAGTGCGACTTTGAAAGTGGTTCTTCAGCTCTACAGCAATGCCACCCTGTGTCCCTGGAGACTGTGGTATCTGGAATAGGTCATTCATGTGACTAGTAAATACTACTTCTTAATTTCAGCTGAAAATTCAAGCAGTGTTTCTAGCCAAACCACAGCAGCGCTGGAAGGCATTCCAGCTGCTCTCACGGCCGTTCCACCAAGCTAGAGCCGTGGGTGGCCACGGATGATTCACCTTGTGTGACTTTTGAGATCAGCGATCACTTTTGACCACATTGTTCAGCAACCTCCAGATGCCAGCACCAAACCCTAACTAAGATGGGTGACATTGGTGGTTAGGAACCTGACAATGGCATGCTAAGATACCCACTGTTTCCCTCTACCTAGGTAATCAATGTCTCTGTCCGTACTAAACTGGCCTTGCCAGGGACATAGCTCTGTGCTACGGTGCCTGGCTGGGAAGCGCAAGGCCATGAATTTAATTCCCAGTATCAAAAATTAAAAAATAAACTTGCTTCAACATGATCTGTAAGCATCTTCTTATTCTAGAATAGGAAAAAATGTGCTGTTTGAAGTTATAAAAACTGTAATATGCAAAACAACCCCAAAAAGAAACATCTAGGATCTCCAATCAAACAAAGCTCCTTCTCTCTAATCAGCAAGCATCCTTATTTAGAAAATTAAATATACTTTTGAAATATATCATGGTTGATTATCCTGTTATCTTCTCCAGACAAGCAATAAAATCATGCCTTTTCTTTTATTAAGTAAGAAAATAAGAGTACACTGACCCAATTAGATTTACTGTTCCCTGTAACCGAATTACTGACATAAGATAGAGATGGCACATATATGTATAGGTAATGTGCAAAAACAAATAGATATTGAGAAAACTTGTATAAATATTTTGTATATTTATACAAGGCATTGTGAGATTAACACAAGTTACCTTTGGTGGCTACAATTACAAGAGGTGCTCACAGAAACAGCCATCAGCTTCCAGATCTTTATTAGTACAGTGAACTGCTGAAGTGTGTGTACATATTTTTGGTGGACTCCACACATAGAAAGGAGAATAAGAAAGAGAGATCTTGGGGCTGGGGAGATAGCTCCGAGGCACAAGTGCCTGCTGGGCAAGTGCAAGGTCGTGAGTTTGAACCCTGGTCCCACAAAAAAAAAAAAACAAACAAACAAACAAAAAGAAAGAGAGATCTCCTTGTTAAGCCAGAATCATTTACAATTACTTAGAAAAGCAGTAGCACCCAGCTTAAGGAAGCCAACAGCCCATGGGAGTCAGTCCCCTCGGAGCTCTGTGGTTTAGTAATTGTGAATCAAGAAGAAGGGCTGGAGGAGACTGATGGAATAATTTCCTCTATTTAATGATCGGGTTCAAATATTTATTTTGTTCATCTGAAGAGGGAGAATGATCTATTTTTAATTAACTAAGTTGAGTATTATCTAATTCATAAATATGTTTAAATGTTATTTCTATTATGTAATTAGATTTATTCTCTGAAGTAAGGTACAGAGGAGGTTGTGGAAATTTCAATAGAAAAATTCTCTTAAAGCAAACGCAACAACTGGATAAAAGGCCATTTAGGTTCAAACGCAACAACTGGATAAAAGGCCATTTAGGTTCACAGTCACTGTTGTATTGGATTTCTCTAACTTGAGGCAACCCTGTTCTCTAACTGAGAGTACACCCCTTTATGTCCCAATACTAATGTAGCAAATATGGCTATCTCTACTAGTGAAAGAACTCATTGTCACAAAAACAGGATTTTTCTGTTCTAGCCTGACTGTAAGTTATTCTCTTCACAAAAGTGTGAACTCCAAAAGCTGTCTATAAACTAGCTATTGAACAGCAATAGAAAATAAACTTGCTGCCAGGCGTGGTGGCTCACCCCTGTAATCCCAGCACTCGGGAGGCTGAGGCAGGAGGACTGGTGCAAGTTCGAGACCAGACTGGGCTACAAAAGTGAGCTCAAGGCCAGCCTCAACTGCATAGCGAGACCCTGTCTCAAAAAGACAAAAAAAAAAAGAAAGAAAGAAAAGAAATTTTCTATATATTAAACCAATTACAAGAATGTCAGATTCAAATACCTAATCGATCAGTGTTTGACACAGACATTCCTTAAGACAAATGACTGTTTCTTCTTCATAGAAGTGAGGTATGTTGATAACGCTTACATAACTTTTGTTCTGAGCCAAATCTAGAGGCAGAAATAGGAAATTAAAATAATGCACTAAAAGCCAGGTATGGTGGTGCACACCTATAATCCGAGCACTTCAGAGGCTGAGGCAGGAGGATCGCTGTGAGTTTGAGACCAGCCTGAGCTACAAAAATGAGCTCAAGGCCAACCTGAACTACATAGTGACACCCTGTCTCAAAAAGACTAAATAAATTTTTTAAAATGCACTAAAAATGTCTGAGGTCGAACACATAATTTGAAGACCTGCATAATGCCACAGCCAGCAAATGGAAGATATCAAAGAGGAAAGAGTCCATTTGTTTTTCTTTTTTTCTTTCTTTTTCTTTTTGTTTCTTTTTTTTTTAAATGTATTTGGTTGTTGCAGAGTCTCACTATACAGCTCAGATTCATGGTGGTCATCTTGCTTTCACCCTCTTAGTGCTGGGATCACAGGCATGCGCCACCATGCCCAGACCCTGGCAGCTGGCTGAGCCCACCACGAACGGGGCTGGTACAGCATATGGTGCCGGGGATCAAACCACAGTCCCTGTGCTTGCCTAAGCTAGCCTAAGCAGGTGCTTTAGTCTGCTGAGTCATCTCACCAGTCCAAGCTTCCATTCCCTGATCCTTAGTCCTTACCAGACTTATCCTACTACCCATAGGTTCCTAGAATCTTAAAAATGAAAGGATTTATTGGCAAACTGTCATTCCTGTTGACAACTTCCTTCTCTTTTTACTTTATCTTGAGAGTGTGCACCAATAGCACCGTGACATAGTGCAGACTGAAATATGTAGGCCTAGATCTAATTTCATCATTTCACTATCACAGATGCTCTGTTGGGTTTTTGTTTCCACTAGTAATTTCCAGTTCCATGGCTGGGCACCATAGCTTGGTGCTTAGCATAGAAGAATGTGCCTGCCTGTAGGGACTGAATAATGTCAATGTGTCTGCTCTCACCTGTCATCCAGCTTTCCTTCCGAGGCATGAGCACTAAATCAGAAGCCTCTGGGCTGAGGAGATAGCTCGGCGGTGTCAGCGTCAGTGTGGCAAGCCTAAGGACCTGGGTTGGATCCCAGTACTGCATGCCAGGCCAGCCAGCGGGTGTGACAGAATATGTCTGTAATCCCAGTGCTGGCAGGGAGGCTGAGACAGGAGGATCACTATGAGTCTGAGCTGCCTAGCAAGACCATGTACCAAATAAATAAATAAATAAATAAATAAGATTTTTTTTAAAAAAATGAAAGGGCTGAGGAGATAGCTCAGCAGCATAAGCACCTGGCTGGCAAGCACAAGGTTCTGAATTCCATCCCTGGTAACAAAACAAAGATCTTTTTAAAATACCCTTTAAAAAAATCTTTTACTTATGTACATATTTGGTACAGGGTCTCACTCTGCAGTTCCGACTCATAGCGAGCCTCCTGTTTTTCACCTCCCCAGCACTGGGATTACAAATATGCACTGTAATGCCTGGTTTTGGAGCCGGCATGGGGTGTGGTACTGGGGGTCGAGCCAGGGTTCTTGCACTTGCCAGGCAGGCACTTAAACTGCCAAGCTCTCCCTGGCCCTGCTCTTCCTTTTTGTCTGATACTAGAGGCACTAAAGTTTGTCACTCATATATGACCCTAAAAAATTCATGGTCCGCAAATATTTTTGTATACCTAAAGGCACTGTACTGACATATTCAGCTTGGACCATCTCGTATCCTCCTCACCGGCTTGGATCTGGGGGCTGTCTGAGTCTCTTCCTGTTGAAACGCCTCTCTATTTTCCCGCAAGTGACCTCAGCTATTGAGTTCTGTCACCTAACCCACTTGCAACAGTGACCAGACTATACTGTTGAGAAAAGCCCCACAAGATATTAATCAGATTAATAGGTAAAACCTTATTAATAGCCCAGCAGCACAGGGTCTGCCTGACAAGCACAAGCTTGTAAGTTCAATTCCCAGCACCAAAAAAAAAAAAAAAAAAAAAGTCAAACTATGCACTAAGCTTCAGTACAAACACTTGACATTTTTCTTACTAAGATAAAAAAGCAAAAGCAAGAGAAACTGTGGGCCTCTACTTTGCCTTAATGGGCAGTGAACACGTTAAACACTGCTGTTGAGCTCTCCGTGTGGGAAAAAAGGAATGATGGGTAGCGATCTGTAGAGTGGCCCTCAGCATTACCCAGCTCTTAGTGCAGAGCACTTAGCACGGCGCCTGTCCCCTGAGTGCTTTATTAATGGTGGCTATTACAATACTTACCATTTTGGATAGATTCTGCATCAATTATGCACAAGCTCACTTCCATTTTTAAGTTGAAATTAATTTTGCAAGTGATAAAAAATGGAACACACCAAAGGTGTACCACACCATGCCTTGTGTATATCGGGGAACGTTTAAACCAGGTTAAACGTATCCACTCGAGCACACCTAACCTCTCCGTGAGGAAAACATTCAAAATCTTTTCTTCTAGCTTTGGAAACATGCAATATGTTGTTGTTATTTGCAGTCCCCCTTGTGCGGCAGCACACGAGAATTTCTTATGCCCACTGGAACTTAATATTCATTGGTCCATCTTTCTTCCCCGCAACTACCATCTAACTTTCTCCTAGCAAGCTGTCGTTGACACCAAGGTCATGATTTAACATCCATTTGGAATTAGTTATCCACAAACACAGACTGCTCTCTCCAACTCAACAGTCGTCTTAAAAATATAGAGAGAAGAAGTCCCTAGGTGGAAGACGTGATGCTTAATCACAGCACCCTAAAATATTGCCCATATTAATAATAAAGAATAAGTAACATCTCTTCTTATCTGTACACAAAAGAGACCATCCCTCCACCGCATGTGAGGACACACAGCTACAATCCCCGAACTCTTGGGGACCGAGGCAAGTGGATCATAACTTTGAATCCGGCCTGGGGAATTTAGCCTCTTGGCAATCAGGATCTCAAAGCAAAAAGAGATGGAGCGATAGCTCAGTGCAGAGGTAACTGGAATCCCATCCTCCCAATCAGAAAAATAAATAAATAAATAAATAAATAAATAAATAAATAAATAAATAAATAAATAAATAGAATAGGCCTCTCCTCAAGGCCTGTTCAGGCACAATCTAAGCGAAACAAAGTTAGAAGTATGGAGTCCCAACTTTTGTTCATTTTCAGTAGCTGGACTATTTAAGGGTTCATTAACAAAGCTTGAACTGAGAAAGGGTGGGCCTTTGAATGTCACTGACCAGCTGGCTTTCAGGCGCAATTTCTAAAGCAAGTTGTCATCGATTAATTACAACAGGTTCAAAAACATTCCTTTTAAAGTGGCTTATTACCATGATCAAAGGAAAATCATGACTCATCTCAGCAAAAACAAAACCTTCTAATTCTCATTGCATTGTTGAGTATTCGCTATATATCACACCGTATACCCAGTGCATGATGCCGTTGTCTTTATTCTTCACAACATTATTTTAAGCACTTGTTATCTGAAGTTTCATAGTATAAGCAAAGAGCTTAGGTTCCTTGCATGTGGTTACATAATTTTAAACTGATTGCCAAAGGAATACCGTCCAGGTTGATTGAATTACAAGGACTGTTTTCTGTACTGCCCATCTTATTTTTTTAAAACAATTAACTCTGGGTATTCTAGAGCTACTTCTATTTCTACGAGTCTTCCAGTCCAAAAATGCTATGTAAATTAAATCATAGTGTGTAACTTTGGGGATAGCTTCTTTTTCTTCATGTACTTAGGACAGGATCTCTGTAGATGAGTCTTGAAGTGATTCTCCTGTCTTCAGCCTCCGAAGTGCTGGGCTTACAGGCGTGCACCACCACGCCCAGTCTCAATGGCCATCTCAGTGCACCCCAGGGGCAGGGCCAGCACGGCACACTGGCGATCGAACCCTGGTTGCTGCACTCTGCCTACGCAGGCACTTTAGTCCACTGAGCTATCTGGACAGCCCTATGGATGGCTTTCTTTAAAATCCAGCACCCTCTCTTGAGACTTTTTTCAAGATACTATATGAACTAACAGCCCTTTCCCTTTTATTATAACCATGGTATGGATATATCACAGTTTAACTATCTCTGTTGAAAAAGATTTGCATTGTTTCAAGTTTGGGCTTATTATGAAGAAAGCTTCTACAACTATTCAAGGACATGTATTTTTTTTTTCTAAGTATAAGTCTTCATATATCCCTGGGATAAATGTCTAGGAATACAACTGCTTCATCATGTAGCAATGCTTGCATGTTCCATCCTTAAAGAAATTGCTAAGCACTTCTGCAGGGAAAGTGTTTGCTAAACCATTTTACATTTCCAGTAGTAGCGTATGGTCATCCAGTTTCTCCTCATCACCTCTAGCATTTGGTATTAGCTCTGTTTTTACTCATTACTCTGATAGACGCATAGCGATATTTCATTGTTTTAATTTAAATTTCCACAATAGCCAATAACATGGAACATCTTAAGTTCTTACTGCCCAAATCTCTTCTACTCTCTTTGATGAATGAACTGACAGCTTATGTCCTTGCCCATGGCCTAGGCTGTCGGTTAGGTCTTCAGTGTTATGTTTGAGGGTCCCTTGTGTGTCCTAAGTAATATCCTGTGCCATCCATGGAGCTTGCACATCTTTTCAGCAACTCAGTAGCTCATCTTTTCAGTCTTTTCTCACTTAAGTCTACAGTCTACTGAGTTAATTTTTAGATGATATGAGAACTAGGCTAAGGTTAATTTTGCCTATGCATATGCAACTGGGCCAACATCATTTAGCATAAAGATTTTTCCTGAAATTGTTTTCACATGTTTGCATAAAATCACTTGGACATACTTTTGTGGGTCTGTTTCTGGCTCTCTCTCTCTCTCTCTCTCTCTCTCTCTCTCTCTCTCTCTCTCTCTCTCTCTCTCTCTCTCTCTTTCTCTCTCTTCCATTCCCTATATGGCTATCCTGAAAATATTACATGATCTTGATCACCGTAACTAGAATAAACTTGAAACTCTAATGGCTTTCACCTACTTTACACTTGCGTTTCAGCAGTCTGTTGCTTCAGACAGCATCTCGTTATGTAGCCCCAGCTGGCCTGGAGCTCATGGTGACCCTCCTGCTTCAGCCCACCAAGTCCTGGGATTAACACACGTGCACCGCCATGGCCAGCTCCCTTTTTCAGCTTTTTAACATTCTAATTTGATGTCCTTCTAAATTTTAGAGGAAAAAGTATATAAATGTATTTACACATATTTGAGGGGATTTTAGTAGAACTATGTTTTATCAATTTGGAGAGGAGGGCCTGCAGATATAGCTTGGCCTTCTAAGCACTGGCAAATACAAGCACCCCTATTTGATCCTCAGTACCACATGCTATGCAGACCCAGAGCTGAGCCAGCCACTCAAACCAGGCATGATGGCACAAGCCTATAATCCCAGCGCTGGGGAGGCTGATACAGAAGGATCTCTATGAGTCCAGGCTGGATAATGAGACCAGGTACCTACCAAACAAATGAATGAATGGATAGATGGGTGGATGGATGGATAGATAGTTGATAGATAGATAGATAGATAGATAGATAGATAGATGATTGATAGATAGATAGATAGATAGATGATAGATAGACAGACAGACAGACAGACAGACAGATAGATAGATGATGGACAGATAGATAGATAGATAGATAGATAGATGATTGATAGATAGATGATAGATAGACAGACAGACAGACAGACAGACAGACAGACAGACAGACAGAGAGACAGATAGATAGATGACTTTTTACAAAGAAAAATAAATTGGAGGAAAAGTTGACCTTTGTTAAGTCTTCCAACCTATATAGATGACATGTCTCGCTCTGGGTGACTCTTCTTGGGCATCCTCAGCACTGTGTACTTTTCGGTACATATAATTTTACTACATGCAACTAAGTTCTTCACAGTTACGAGTGACTGGACATAGCTCTGCATTTAAGTGATTTACATGCTTTTGTATATCTTCACAGTACACTGATTTTTGTATGTTTACCTTATGTACTATGATCTTGCAAAACTCACTCTTAAACTCTAGGAAAGACTTTTTCTTTTGAATTTTTTATGCAGACAATAATGTCATCTACAAGTAATGATGTTGTATTTCTTTCGTTTCCATTTATATGCCTCTTATTTGCTTCTCTTGCCTTATTTCCCTGACCAGAACTTCCAGTACCTCACTGAATATGACTAGTGAGGGAGGAGTTGATGCTTCAGTGGACTTAGATGAGTCCACAAATCTCAGTGGCAGAGCACTAATAAGAACATTAGCTACGAGATTTTTGAAGATGGTCTTATTTTGTATTATTTTTGTTTTATTTTGTTTTTATTTCAGGGAAGGGTCTACAGGGTGTTCAGAGTCTCACTACTAGATTGGAGTCAGTGATTCTCCTGTTTACAGCCTCCCAAAGAGCTGGGATTACAGGTGTGTGCCACCACACTCAGTCTCAGCGTGCCCCAGGGGCAGGGACAGCACAACCAGCCCAGGGGTCAAACCCCAGGTCCCTGACACTGCTGGCACGTGCTTTAATCCGCTGAGCTATTTGGCCAGCCCTGCAGATGGTCGTCATCAAGTTTTCTTTCTACTTCGTTCAGCATTTCTCATCATGAATGAGTGCTGAATTTTTTCACTTTTTCTGCTCTGATGATAAGGCTGCTCTTCTGCACACCTTAATATGGTACGTGACATTTACTCTCAAAAGGAATAAAACTTGTCAACTGACAAAAGCTTGGAGAAGAGAAAGAATTATTTTATATGTTGCCAAATGCTACTTACCAATATTTTGTTAAGGGCTTTTGTATCTGGTTTTATAAGGTTTACTGATCTATTATTTTACCTTTTCTCAAATACCTTCCTTCCAGTTCCTCGTCTCCTGATCTGCCATCCTGCTCGTCTCCCCACTCTTTCCATTTTTTCCCTCTCTTATTCTTACTCTTTCTCTCTTGATATCATAGTAATTATAATTTCATAAAAGAAATGGCAATTCTCTTGTATTTTCTGGAAGACCTCTGCATAGCTAGCGCTAGCTCTCACATAAATGTTTGATGGAATGCTTTGGTGAAACCATCTAGAGATTTATTAATACATCAAAGATCTACAGATTTGCTGACACATTAAAGTTGATGCCTCAGGTTCATTTTTTGTTTTCCGTTTATGGATTATTTTACTTTACTTTATTTCTTTTTCTTGCTTCTTATGAGCTATTTGAACATCTTTCAGAATAGACATTTTTATTTATTTGTAGTGTTTTTAATGTATCTCTTTACATACTCATGTATTGGTTGTTCATGGTTATATATTTCATTCATATATATTCACATATATATACATATATAATATATGTAATAATATGCATATGAAACCTATCTTGCTCTACATATAATAGAACTATCTTAACTGCTTCCTTTGCATACATTTAGAACCATATCAGGTAATAGCATAATTTACTTCAAACATAAAACATAATTTTGAACATCTAAAAAAAGGAACACTCAATATATTTACCATATGTTGCCTACCATGTTCTTCCTTCCTTCTTAATGTTACAAAGCCTTTTCATTTGCCATTTGTATTCTAATTAAAGAACTTCCTTTACACCTTATTTTAGGAGAGCTCTGGTAGCAGCAAAGTCTCCTGTTTCCTTTCATCAGAGAGCATCTTGATTTCCCTTTCACTGCCAGAGAATATTTCCAGAGCTACAGGATCTGGGGCTGAGAATTCCTTTGCTTCCAGCGCTTCAAGTTCATTATGCAACTTCCTTCTGTCCTCAGTGGGCTTTGATGACACCGCTACTGTCATCCAGACTGCTTTTCCTCTATATGTGTCACTCTCTGCGGTTGCCTTAAAGATTATTTTGTCTTTAACAAAGAACAGAACTGAAAACAAACAGCTGGAAAGGAAGTGTAGAGTAGGTGAAAGCCATTATAATTTCAAGTTTATTCTAGTTAACAGTGATCAGGATCACATAATATTGGCAGGACAGCCCACTTTAATTATGATTTCTCTATGAGCAAGTTCCTTATGTATATTCCATGTGGATTTCTCTCTTGTTTAAATCTGGGTTTGCTTCTATCTCCTACAAAATTTGGGATTTGTTTTTTTTTGTCTTCATTTCTTTAAATGAATTTTTAGCTCTGCCTTCTTTCCCTTTCTTTCTTGTATCATAATTATTAATATGTGTGCATATTCCCACAAGTTCCTGACTTTGTGTGTATTTTTTAGTGTTTTCTCTCGGGATTCACCATGGATAATTTACATTTTCTTGTCGTATAATCTACTAATTCTTTCCTCTTGTGTATGCAGTCTATTGTTAAGGTCATCCATTGGCCAAGCTTTTTATTCATTCATTCATTCATTTATCTATTTATTTATCTATCTATCTATTTATTTATTTATTTAGTATTTTAAGGAAGGGTCTACAGGGTGTTCAGGGTCTCACTACTAGATCAGACTCTGAGATTACAGGTGTGTGCCGCCACGCCCAGTCTCAACTGCCATCTCAGTGCGCCCCAGGGTGAACTCCCAGCCCTTGCGCCTGCTTGCAGGAGCTTTAATCCACTAAACTGTTTGGCTGGCCAAGCTTTTTATTTTAATTCCTGCATTTTTCAGCTCTAAAGTTTCCATTTGTTTCCTCTCTACATCACACTTTACTGAGATTTTATCTTTCTTTCCGTATTCCTGCCTTCTTTCCTTCCCCCACGTATTATAAGCATGTGTCTAATTTGTCATTAAAGCATTTTTATGGTACCTTAAAATCAGATAATTTTGTAAATTGCCTGGTAATTTGCGCTCTCACTGCTGGCATGTGTTGTTTGAATTTTTTTTTTTTTTTTTTTTTTTTTTTTTTTTTTTTTTTTTTTTTTTTTTTTTTTTTTTTTTTTTTTTTTTTTTTTTTTTTTTTTTTTTTTTTTTTTTTTTTTTTTTTTTTTTTTTTGGTTAGAGATCTCCTAGACTCTTGGTGCGAAATATTTTAAACTGGAACCTGGAACTTGCCTACTAAGTTATAAAACTCTAGGTCTTAGCTGTGCTTTCTGTTTTAGCTGGCTTTCTCTGACACAGTCTCAGCTGAGCAAAGACAGCATGCTGACTTGTTATCAAGAGTCAGCAGCATCGCTTCTCGGCCTTTTGGCTAAGATCAAGTGAAGAGTCAGCAGCACTACAGCTTTCCCACTCAGCAGCCACTGACGCTTGCGGCAAGAACTCCTCCGTACTGCTCAGTGGGAGCGGGCGTCCCATCTCCTCAGTGGTCTCCACCCATAACTCAGCTGGGGTGGTCTCACTCCCACCAGGTGAGGGCGAGCACCCTGACTGCTAGGAGGTTTTCTCTAGAAGGTACCTCATGGCTCCTGGGCAGAACTGAAAGTTCAGGCTCCTCATGGGATCTCCAGAGCCTCTGGTGGGGAACACGGCTATTGCTGAGCACTGAGTATAAGGCTGTGGAGATATCCTCAGCCTCACCTAGCCACACGTCAGCAGAAATGCTGGCCTTGGGGAACTGCTGAGGGTGGGAGAGAGTTTTTTCTGTGGTGGCTGCATGTAGTACAGTGGGCTCTTCTTGCTATGGACAGCAATGCTTTTTGCTCACTCGTTGTCCAGCTCCATGCTGGACACTTGTTTAGCTCCAAATGTGGACATGTAACTAAGGGACTTTACCGAAGCCCTATGGCTTGGTCCCTAGATCTCTGGCCGGGCTCCTCCTTATTTATCAGTCTTTTGATATTTGTTTATATCTAATCCTCACTGTTTTCATGAAAGGCTCAGGAAGAAATACACCTGTTCTAGCTACCTGGGTAAAGAAATGTTACCCACGTACTTTTTAAAATTTAGCTTCATTTAAGCAATAGTGTCGATTATATGACTATATGCTCTGGATAGAAGGCCTAGGACAGGGCTTCTGTGGCTACTGGTTGACAGATTAACGGAAACGTGTTGCTTCAGGAAGCCCTGAGCCCTGGGAGTCTGCTAGGAGGTGAGACCCTGGAGACGCGTCTGTGTCGTCCGTCCACCCTGAGTCTGAACATCTTCTTGAGCTTTTCCGGTTTCCTTTTAGAGCGTGTTCCCTTGAATATGATCAGGAGCATCAATCGTCATCTGTGTTTAATTTTCCGGAAGCAAGCCCTATGCATTTAAAAGCCGAGATGGGTGGTAAAGCAGATGGCCAAATTAGGTAACAGAAAGGACGCCTCAGCCTAGCACTCTTTTCTAAAAGAACAGTATGAGCCAAGACCTTTTTATAGTGATAAAACCATTTCTTTCACGTCATGCGAAACCTCCCAAATACTTTACAGTTCCCCATAATAGGCCTGATTACCTGTGGGACAAACTGCGCACCGACAGTACCATGTGATATCAAATCAACAAGAATTTTCTCTGGTTTTGACAAATATGCACGCAGGTCCTATAGATAAGGCAATCTTCTCCTGTGAACTTTGATTGTTTGGGGTCAATTTTAAGATTATTATTCTCTCATATATATGTTATTTTGCCCAACTTCCCCTGGAATGTTCCAATTAAATATCAAATCTTCTGTTTCTTTTTATCATTCAAAATGTATCAGACAGGGCCTGGCAGAATGGCTCAGTGGTCTAAAGAGCCTGCTTAGGAAACCTTAAGTGGCTGCAGGGACCGTGGTTCAATCCCAGGCACCACATGCTGCACCAACCCTGCCCTCAGGCCAGGCTGAGCCGACCATAAAAATAAATAAATAACAAACAAAAGTTCTGAAACAGGAAAAAAAAAATAAAAAATTCTAAAAAAAAAAAAAAAAAAAGAAATGTATGAGACACACAGTCTTCCCAGAAGCCTCCATGTTTAAATTCACCTTCAGTGTGAGTCGGTGCCACAGTGCTAGCCCTCTGTCCAACAAATCTAGCCTACGAAATCTTCTACATCTTCATCAGGCTGCTTACATCACAGTACCGGCCTTGGTACAACTTCTTAAGCCTTTGTAACATTCAAAAAAAGAAAAAAAGCTGGGTGTGGTGGCTCACGCCTGTAATCCCAGCACTTGGGAGGCTGAGACAAGAGGATTGGTGTGAGTTTGAGACCAGCCTGGGCTATAAAAGTGAGCTCAAGACCAGCCTGAACTGCGTAGTAGGACCCGGTCTCAAAAAGACCAAAGGGGAAAAAAAAAAAAAAAAAACTTTTGGGCCAGTGGGATGGCTCAGCGGTCTAAAGCACCTGCTTAGGAAAGCTTAGGTGGCTGCAGAGACCCTGATTCCATCCCCGGTACCACAAGCTACACCAGCCCCACCCTCAGGACAGGCTGAGCCAGCCATAAAAAAAAATTAAAAAAATTTCTTTGATAGCACTTCCACCCTATCACTGTCCCTCTAGCTATCTTATGCCATTCTTTTGTTTAGCTTTACATTCATTTTGGCATTAATGCTTTGCTTTCTACAGTTGTAATCCCCACCCCCACACATCAAAACCTGTAGCCGAAGAGATTGAAAGAACTATTCCTATGGCTACAAAGTCAAGCTCTTTTCAGAATGTTCCTTCCATGTCTGCTTTCTGTTTTGCCAAGTCAGCTGAAGACATTATTCCACAGTAGTGGACAGATGGCCCAGTATAAAACTCACAAAACTCGCAACCTATTCACTTGGCTACAGAGGTTGAAGTCATGGGTGTAACATCTACTGCAGTTGGTAGACTTACTTTACCAAGTAGGGAAATTCAAGAGCCACTGATGAGATGAAACGTACCCTCCCTCAGCACTCTAATGCTTTCCTTTCCAATTCACAGTCCAACTACTGGAGGAATGTGCTGATTTGAGAGGGAACGATCACAGTATAACTCGGTGTTAAGAGCATGACCTTGGACAACCGTGGTCCAAATGTTGGCAGTTTACTGGATCCACCAGCTCCTTAGGAAGCCTATGGAGCTTCTCCCAATTTTAGTTTCTCCCTCAGTAAATCAGATAATGACAACTACCTGTAATATTGTGGCAAAGATTAGCACATCGTTCAGGATCCAGTGTTCGATTGGTAGCTATTATTCACGAAATGCAATGATTACCCCAGTCATTAAAAACAGTCACTAGAACGTGCAGCTCTCTCTCCAAGAATTCAAAATCCATATAATCCTGAGCTCAAGTAGTGCCATCAGTAGAAAAATAAGGCTAAAGGCTTTCATAGCTCTATAATGCCGAGAATTCAGTTTTTGCTTTGGATAGACCATCACTGGATTAATCAACAAAGGAATCATTAAGTAGTCATCATTGATTTTCTCATGTAGATTCTATACTAAGACACCAAAGCTCTGTTCCGGTTTCCTTCTGAGTTGTCCGGGTATAAAACTGTTTTGCTTAGCTGTGTGATTGCTTTCAATTAAGCCTCCGGTCTCCCTGTCCCCCACTGGTTGAAGAACTGACTGAAGCCTCATTACTGTGCTCCGGTGGATAGGAGAGGCACGTGAGAGGGGAGGAATCAATGCATTTCCCAGTAGCTGGTCACTTCCAGCTCCCCCAGTGCCCAGAGATTTTTCTCTAACTGTCTAGCTAAGCGTGCTAGGGAGTTCCTTCAAAATACAACAGCTCCGCTGGGCATGATGGTACAAGCCTGTGATCCCAGCACTTGAGAGGCTGAGACAAGAAGATCACTGTGAGTTCAAGGCCAGCCTGAGCTATATAGCAAGACCCTCCCTCAAAAAAAAAAAAAGAATGCAACAGCTCAGAGTGCAATACTGGCTGCATCATGGCTTCTGTTCTTATCAAACAAGACACCATAAAATTTTATGCAGGCAGAACAGAGTCAAATTTATAGTAAAGAAACACTTGGCCAAGAGGGTGTTCGCTCTACTCAAACAGCTGCAGATCTTGGGATTTCTCATTAGTGTAGACTTCTAGGAGAACAGATGCATTATTGAAGGGAATATTTTTCCTTCATGAGGTTATTGAGCTGCAGTTATGAGGCCATTGTTCTGTGACCACCACTGAAGTGTGAGGGACAGTGCCGGGTTGCTAATTGTTTTCTCATTGTGCTGGCATTGACTGACACTCTTGGCAAATATTGCCTCCTATTTCTGCTCTCTTATATTGTTCTTTAAGATATTTAAAGTAATTAAAGGAAGGTGAGGAGCTCATTTTAAAGGCCTTCCATCTCTAGTGCGTCCACTGAATGCAGGCTCCCACGGGAATTTGTCACACAATTGATTTTTAACATAATATAAGGATTCTGAGAGTGGTATTCTTGATTTGACAATGCAAAGGGTTCATAAGCATTGGTTACCCGCACCTAAACGAGCTCACTATGTATTTGCGCACATAAAACTTGCTGGATTTTTTGTTTCAAAGTTAGAAAACAGGCTTTATCATTTCCCCTCATTGTTTATAGTATAGATCTCTGTGATTTTTCGTATAAGATGACCAGTAGAGCTCCGCTCCGTTTTCAAGTCATTGCTGCTTTCTCTTCTTGAGATTTTTCACACTGTACTTTGTTCCCTTAAAAATAAGCATTAAAATTGCCTTTAGCCAGCCACCAGGTGACTATCGATAGATTTCATGCTGGCTGGCGCTGATATTAACATTTTCCCAAAACGCAGCTGGCAGGGCCTTACTGTTTCTTCATTAGCCTTTCCAGTTTTGGCTGAGAGCCCGGGCCACGGCACTCCCCCTGAGAGGTGCTTCAGACCTGTTCTCTGCCGTCAGCACACCCTCTGGGCACCAGGAGCCTTTGCCTAACAGCCTGTCCTCTCCACAGGCAGGGACTCTGATGGGGTCGCAAAGCCTTCAGCATCGCAGCCGGGAGCAGCAGACATACGAGGGCAACATCAACAAAGTGACCATCCAGCAATTTCAGTCACCACTGCCTATTCAGATCCCCTCCTCGCAGGCCACCCGGGGACCGCAGCCTGGACGGTGCTTAATCCAAACTAAAGGGCAGAGAAGTATGGACAGCTACCCAGAGCAGGTGAGAAGAGTTTGGGGAGACAGTGGCTCAACTCTGACAAAACGTTTCTTAGAAATCGATGGCTTGCTTTCCTTTATTAATGAGGTCCAGGATGCATACAACTGTCTTCCTGTAGAGTGGGACACAATGTGCTTCATAGAAATTCTGTCGTTTTTTTTCCATAGCACAGGGCTATCTCACACTCACACATAGGCTTCTAGGCTTGCTAAAATACACTTTTCATATTAAGAAAAACAATGGTGGTTTTTTCCAACCCTGTCCTACGCAGCCGCTCCCAACTCCCATATTCGCTGGGCAGCACAGCTTCCGGGTGTCCCAGGCAGCTTCGGGGGATTGGGTGCACTGGCCAAAGCCTCTGGCGAAGCTGGGAGCACCCAAAGGAAACTATAAATTTCCCCTATTTAGGAGAAAGAATGTTTTAACGTTCTGTCTTCTGGTTATTGAACAGTACCAAGACAAAGCTTTGCTCTAAAGAAAATTATAAGGAACAAGGAGGAATATTTCTGAAATTCTCCTAAAGCTTCTGATAAATGCCCGATGGCAGAAATCGACGAGCTCTTCTGACCTATTTAAAAATAGGATTTGCTTTTCCATTGCAGAATCTGTTTCTCTTCACTGGAACCAGAAAATAGAATGGGATCGCATGTAGTGAGCTAGCCCACGCTTAGAAAGCAAAGCATTGAGCCGGGCGTGGTGGCTCACGCCTGTAATCCCAGCACTAGGGAGGCTGAGGCAGGAGGATCGGTGCGAGTTCGAGACCAGCTTGGGCTACAAAAGTGAGCTCAAGGCCAGCCTGAACTGCATAGTGAGACCCTGTCTCAAAAAGACAAAAAAAAAAAAAAAAAAAAAGCAAAGCATTAAGACCTGAGTATGCACATAAAATAAATATCTCTTATTTCCCGCTTCAGCTAATTAAGCCAAGTTCCTGTCTACTTCACGAACTGCTTAATGTGACTTGCAAAGGTTTTATTTTATTATTACTCAAAGTTTTGTATATCATGCTATGTTGTTTCATTTTTCTAACTATATCAGGCAAGATTAAGTTCATCTTTATATTGAGTCACTTGTCATTTGGACCCCAGCTGCCTTTTTTTTTTTTAATGTATTTAGTACAGGGTCTCACTAGGTAGATCCAACTAATAGTGATTCTCTTGTTTTCAGCCACCCAAGCGCTGGGATTACAAGGTGCACCACCATGCCCAGTCTCAGTCGCGTCGCGGTGCGCCCAGGGTGGGGCTAGCACGCCACGCGCCACGCCACACCCAGGATTGAACAATGATCTCTGAGCCTGCGTTAGGACGAGCTTTAGTCCACTGAGCTACCTGGCCGGCCCCCGGCTACTTGAAACATTACCTGTCTTCTAATACTTGTCTTGAAACAGAAATGACGTACTTATTCGGCGAATCTCAGGCAATGTTTTCCAAAATAATTCTCTTCCTCTTCTTCCTTGACCTAGACGGAGATTTGGATTTAATAAATAATAATCCAGACAAGAACCTTTAATCAGATAATCCTGGGAGATTAACCAAATAATCCTGGTTTACCTCCACAGCCACACACGTAACCCACCCTCCACCAGGTCCTCTGACTCAGGCACTGGGTTCTTTTTAGTAGCTAAATGTGTGGAGTTTTTCTCCCAGATTTAAGAAATTAAAAATCCACCGATATTACTGTGCTACTTTCATCTCGTTTGAATTACAAGCTCAATTTTAACAAGTGGTTATTCAGAATACCCTAAATGCATCATTTGCATAAAATTTGACCGGGGAGAAGGTTACACCTGAACTGAGCCAGGAGCACGGTGACTCTCCGAGGATCTACGTACCTTAGTTTCCAGGCATGCTACCAATAGCACTGAGGGCGCCAGGGGCTTTTCAGACTAAGAGAAAAGTGTAAGTGGCAGAGCTAAGTTAAGACACAGACTCAGTTCCGGTCCTCCTGCTTCAGGTTTCTCTGCCATGAATCCGGGCTGAAACGGTTTTGATCCCAGGATGAGATCAAAACTTTCAGTCACGGCAGAAAGCCGAAAGATCTCTGAACAACTATTCCTCGCTCCAAAAGTATGCTCCCCCCACCACTCAGTTCTAAACCCTGGTGCAGTTTGTTAAAGCCTCTGTCTCCAGTGTAACCTTTGCCAACTACTAGGGCAGGTGGAGCTGGCTTCTGGCATCCTGTTACCATGCTTGTCCCTTCCCAGGTCTACCTAGGGTGACATCCCACAAGAAACTTGACACTGCACAAATAAGGACCCCATGAAAATAGGCAAATTTTACAAATCAGGGTGAATGCCCGCACACCCAAGTAGCTGCTCAACGTGCTTTAGCACACCATGTCCTACTGCACAGCTTTCTCATCCTTTGCTTCTCCAAATCTCTCCACTTCTGCGTTTAGCCCTGTATTCTTCAAGAGAGCAAATGCTCACATGAGGTTTCAGAATGTAACTTCTAGCTTCATGTTTGCTTCCACTGGGCATGTGTTCTGAGTTATTAATTCCTGAGGTTGTTTTTTTCCTTAAAAAGAAAACATTACCTATCTGCAAACATCACTTGAAAAAGTACTTGTGAGATTGCAATACAGACAGACAGAGAGAGAGAGAGAGAGAAAGAGAGAGAGAGAGAGAGAGAGAGACAAATAGCTCAGCAGATTAAAGCACAAGAAACAGGGGCTACAGGTTTGATCCCCAGGCTTGCTGTGCTGGCCCCACCCCTTGGGTGCACCAAGATGGCAATTGAGACTGGGCGTGGTGATGAAAGCCTTTAATCCCAGCTCTTGGGAGGCTTTAAACAGGCAGATCACGGTGAGTCGGTTGTAGTAATGAGACCGTGAACATCCTGTAGACCAGTGCTTCTCAACCTTTCTAATGTTGTGACCCTGCAGTACAGTTCTTCATGTTGCAGTGACCCCACACCAAAAAATAATTTTGGTGGCTACTTCAAAACTGTAATTTTAGCCGGGTGTGGTGGCGCACACCTATAATCCCAGCACTGGGAGGCTGAGACAGGAGGATCGGTGTGAGTTCGAGACCAGCCTGGGCTACAGCACGGACTTCTTGTCAACCAGCACACGTGGTGCTGCAGGAGGTCAGTAAAGGAAGCCTATCCGCCCTCTGCCGTGCACTCTGCCCTGCACGCGACATACATGGCCAGTTGACAGAAGCTACGGTACGAGGTCCACATTCTTCATGTCAAACTCTGAATTATAAATTCAGAGCTGCAGTGCAGAATTTTGATGACTAGATAATAAAATTCTTTGAGGGAAAACATTTTCAGATAGCAATTATGTAAGGGAGGCAGTAGGAGGTACAGGATGTCCTTGAAGTCACTCGAGCAGATAACATAAAACCACCTCATATCTATCTCTTAACTATCTTAACTGCCATGTTGCCTTTTTGGGTAGGGAGCTAGCTCAGCAGCATAGACAGCAGCATAGACTGCCTGGCATGTATAAGGCCCTGAGTTCAATTCCCAGCAGGAGACCAAACATATAGTAGTTTTTCCCATGTCTAGCTTATATCATTTAACACCCTCCACTTCCATCAGTTTTGCTGCAAATGAAAGATTTAATTCTTATTTAGAGGTGAATAATCTCCTATTACTAAAATGAAGCACATGCACATACACATATGTGCAGCATATAAGGGTCCTGGTGTCTCTAGCCACGCTTCTTTTGATTGCCTGTCCTAGCTGTTAGGAACGGTGCCACAGTCAACATGGGAACACAGGTGTCTCTTTGTCCTTGATGCCGTTTCCTCCAGAGGCACCCAGCAAGGAGGCCCGCCGCGCCGCTCCGCACAGAGCTGCACTGTTACGTCCCCGCCCGCCGTTTCCTTTTCCTCTACATTTTCATCAGCACGCACTTTTCATTATTTTAGTAACAGCTTTTCTATCTAGGGCGAGATGATAACTCACAATTTTGAAAAGTCTGCCACTTAATAAAGCCTGAGTTTTTCTTCTTCTAACACTCGCTGTGCTGAGCTGTACCTCAGTTGTTTGCAGGGTGCAGAGACCTCATCAGAATCCCTGCAAGCAGCTGACCGGAGCGTGCAGAGCATCCCATCGAAGGAAATGGCGGCAGCAATTGTTTTTGGACCCTGTTCCCATGTTCCTTATGTCACCAAGTGTTAAAGTAAATTCTTCCAACACAGAGTCAACGCTTCCTTCGGGGCACCGCGAGTGACAATGGCGCTTCCATTCCTGACCTTGTCTCTTGCCCGGGCCTTGCTTTCTTCCCGCTGTCTCTGTGGGCTCCCTAGAGAAGCTACCAGGAGTTCCGTGTTCCATGACTTTGAAATCTCCCTCTCCAGTCCTGGCCTCTCCCCTGCACTCCAGATGTCCAAATGCAATCAACTGCTCAGGGACATTTCAGCCTGGATGCCTACTGAACGCTGCGCACTCAAAAGGAACCAACAGTTCCCTCGCTCGTCCTCATTCCAACAAAACCTGCTTCTTCCCCAGACTCCCCATTTGCTTACATTCTACTCACCCTTTTGATAAGATCAAAACCCCTTGATTTCCCTGTCTTGAAACCCACATCTGTCTGAAGCAACTCCAGCAAAGCATTTCGAGAATCTTCCATCTCTCATCACCTGCCCCACTACCATCTTAGTTGGCCATGGCCTAATCTACTATTTTTTAAAAAATACCTATTTTTCTTGCAAGTTATTTCCCTCCAACTGCCAGATTTGTCTTTACCAGACAAGAGTCATAGCATGTCGCTATGATGCCTAAGACACTCTGGAGGCTTCCAAATTTCTGAAGAAACTGTTAATCATTATCCTGTGGTCCAGTGCCCCTTTGGGAGATCAAGCCAAAACATGGTCTTCCCTGATTATGACCTTCAGGGCCACACTGCAACATATCAACCCATTTTATCATGAAGCCCCTGTAAAATAAGACCCAGTACGAAAGAAAGTCACTACTCCTGACACAGATCAGAAGTAGCTAGAAACTTAAATGATGCCAGAAGGCTCTGAAAGGAGAGCAGCACTGCCAGACTGTTGTTCATATTTTCAGTCTGAAATTCAATTCTTGGTAGCCAAGCTTTTAGAAGAAAGCTAAAATACTCACTCTCCTTAGATAAGCTATTTATGAGTCTTCTAGACAGTGATCTTTTCCTGCACTGTTGCATGGTCTGCTCTGATCCTCTTTCATTTCAGGCTGCTTCCTGGCTGGGAGATACTCTCCCCTCTTGTGCTTTATGGCCTCTCTGGGCCTTGGCAGGCAGGTGGAACTCCTTATAGCTGCAATGAATACTGTCCCTGACATGCTTTATGCGACCTGATAGTCATACACAACCTGTTAGCCATAACTTGGCATGCCCAACAGTAGTTTAGCTTCAGGTCAAAATTTACATTCATTTATCATATTTCTAAAACCGTGCTGTCATTTTTCTTAATTCTATTATTAATAAATATATTGAGACAGTTCTTCAAATACTTGGCACATAGGAAATCTGTTTTCCTTAGAACTTTAGTGCCTTCCAGATTTACAGTAATATAACATATATGCAGTAGCTGTGGTGAACAAATAACTGAAACTTACTCTTAGCAATATTGTGTGTAAATACAACCTCTTATACTCATTTCCTTTCCATTGTTATATGGTCTTAGGCAGAGCCCAACATGCACACAGCTTCTACATGTTATGGAATAAGAGACGTTTGCATCAGAAAGGTAGAGCAGAATTCTAAACAACTTATTTAGAAATATATAGATGCATGGGCAAACACAAAAGAAAACTGTTATAATGGTATTGCTTAATTTGTTCTCATCTTCTAACTGATAAATAATAACGAAAAGTAGACTAATCTACTGAATAAAAACCCCAATATTCCTTCCACTGCATCAAGCTGTTCCATGTGCCAACCCAGAGGGTGAGCTGTGACTACAATGTATTACAAGCTGTGGCTGCTACCGCCTGAGGAAAACTAGTTTGACCAACTCTAGCTCACTGGGAGAAAAAGCTGAGATTGAACGCATCTTTTAAAAAACTACAAAGGAGTACTTTGTCATTGCATTGACCCATAAGTTGCAAAGTGCTCATTAATAGCTCCACTACAAAAATCTTGCTAGTAAAGAGGTGTTTTTTCCCCTTCTGCCATGCCATAAGTAAACTAGTAAACTATGTCATTATTAAAGATTATTTTTACTATGATAATATAACCGTGAACTAAGAGTGACCTCATTTTTCAGAAAAAAAAAAAAAAAAAAAAAAACTGCTTCATTTAAGTCCCAGCGACTCCCAATATTCACTAATTCAACCAGAAATAGAATTCAAATTTACCTTGAAAATAAAAGCAGGCTTTCCATTCCCCGGGGTCAGCCTGTCCCCTGCTTCCTGAGAGTCAGCGTTCTGTCACAGCCCCCACACACACCCAGCTCAGAATTGCCAAGAATTCTTAGGTTTGCACGGGTCAGCCCACACCCTTCCTTCCTGTGGGTGCTCGACCTGCGCTGTTTTCACCGGAAGCACCGCCATTGTGTTGACCCAGCCCGGGGCGTGGCGCACCCTACTGCTGACGCCACCCTCCTGTGTGTGAGAGACTTGGTGATTAGGAGTATGACAGAGGCAGTGTAACCCAGAACGTCAGCACACAAATTCCCAGGGCCCGGAACATTAACATGTCATTGGCTACAGCAAACAAGTTCTCCATGTTCTCAACCTCTGTCTGGCTGCTTCCTGATACTCAGTTTCTTCTAAGAGGTCTGGCGGCTGGCCCAGGACCTGCAGTCAAAACTCTTCACCAAACAATTCCATCTTGTTAGTCGCACCCTCATTGCACCTATGGCTCCCTTCTCAACTAAAAAGTCCACGCCTTTTGAGCGAGGTAGTCATTTACCAAGAGGTAATGAATTGTTCTGCCCTGCAGGAGAGCAGACTCACTTTAATTCAGTAGCCGCATTTTCTCTTGGTGTTTGGAAGCTTGCTCATGGTGATCCTTTCTTACCAGCCTGGATCCATGTGCCTTTACCGTCATGAGATAAGATAATACATAATCTCTTCAGTGTTCATAAGGCCGAAATTTTGGAACCTGCTAATTCAACTTTAGTCCTGCTGGCAAACAAGCACTTAGGAATGTCTGCTTGCTCAGGTTCTTTCCCTTGGAGAAGCACTGAGCATTTTATTAGATTTCACTGTTTTGTTTTTTATGGTAGGTCAACATAAGCTAATCCATGTGAAATGTGAATCTTTTCCACAGCGATCAAGTTATGTGAAAATGTCTAGGTTTGATAGCTATTTAATTACTTTTAAATTTTTTTTATGTAGTTTTGTGTGAGAATAGAAAAGAATCCTGGCCTTGGATTTAGTATCAGTGGTGGAATTAGTGGACAAGGAAATCCATTCAAACCTTCTGACAAGGTAAGAAATGCATTATTTATTAATAATTTTTATTTTTTAAAGATAGTGGCCTTGTGGGGATGTGAAAGGTTAAAAAAGTGCTCCGTGTCACAATAAATAAATAAGAGAAAATGATTTTCTGTTTTTACAGTACAGAGCTAGTTTCATGAGCTAGTTTACTATGAAGCAAATTAAAAACTTTGTCAGCATGCAGAAGAAAAATCTACCAAGGTGCCTGGCAAATGCCAAGAAGAAACAATATTTGAAAGGAAAGGAAATGTTCTGGCATTTTTTAGTAGTCTGTTTCTTTCAGGCTTGAATATGTTGTTAATAAAGGTAGTTTCTAAGCACTTGTCTTAAAAGGCCTACCTATAAATCATTTGTTTATTATTTAGAGAACTTTTATTCGCAGTAACAAATAATTACATAGTGATTAGGTACCAACCTGACATGTGACTGACAGCTTATTAGTCATGGAAAGAATTTCACTGATAGAACCATAGACCAGTGAAACCACTGCCGAGTCTTTGGTGGGAGGTTGCAGTTAGCGGTAGCAGAAAAGCCAGGCACTTCTCCCACGCTGGCCCTAGGTTGTCAGGTGCAGGACTAAGGCACTTCTAGCTCTTACCTCAACCGGTGCCTGCACGTCCAGCATGTGGCCCTGCTTAAGGCAGCCTGCAGGGTCCTCGGGTGAAGCATCTGACTTTTAAACACAAAATAAAAAATTTATCCTGATCTGTATAACCTGCCTTGCTACCAACAGGGTTTGTCTTGGATTCAAAACAATTAGAAATTATAAAGTAATGATAATTTAAGTGATCTGCTTCTTTTTTTTTTTTTTTTTGTGATCTGCTTTTTAATCTCATGAAATTTAAGTAGTCAATGGAATGACGTCCTAAAACTTTGAGATGATGAAGGCAAGTGGAAATTATATCTGAATTAAACCTCCATGGATTTCATCTGAGTTTGAATCACAGTGTGATCCTAACTCCTTTAACTCATCACTCTTCTTAAATAAGGACCACTCCAGTGACCGTGGGTGGTCATTATTTAGAAACAGAGACTGGCGCAGCTACTACTGTACAAAACTTGTGCACGGAGCAGCTGTACCTAATGACTCTGGGTCTAGGAGAAGACCAGTGAGGATTATCTGTAGCTGCTGAGCCTCCATTTTTGAACTCAGGTTTAAGATAACGATTGATAGGGTAGAATTAAATTAGGGTAGAATTAAGGTGTTCAGTGTAGGGTTTGAACCCACGACCTTCCAACTGAACTACATCCTCAACCCTTTACATTCTTAGTTCATTTTCGAGACAGATCTCAGTAAGTCCTTAAGTTACTGTCTTGTTGCTCTCCCCTCATTGCTGGGACAAAATACCCAATACCCAGAATTAAGTAGGGAAAGGTTTATTTAGCTCACAGTTGATGGAGGTTCCAGTCCATACTCAGCTGGCTCCAAGGCAGAGTGGCACATGGCAGAGGGCAGCAGTTCATGGTGGCAGAAGATAGCAAAGAGCAAAGGGAGGAGCCCCTGCAGCTACTGGCCTGACTCTCTCCCCTTCTTACATTGTACTGCAGATTATCTGCCCCAGGGTGAGTGTGGCAGCACTACCCATAATGCCAGCATTGGATCACGAATTAATCACAAACTCTAGAAGCTACCCCATGACTGCATGAGGCTTTGGGGGGACCCCCTAGACACAAATCATAACAATTGCCCTAGGGGAACTCAAGTCTATTATCTTCCTACCTCAACCACACTGGGAGTGCAGTTGTGCACTGCCACACCTGGCCAACGATATTTTTAAAAGCCTCCAACCATTTTTGCTTTATTAATCTTGATCCCTCTTTTTCTGCCTGGTTTTGTGTACTCTCCATAAATTTTCAATGAAAAGTTAATAAACTGATCATTCTTAAGGTATTGGACATTTAGAATATTTTTCTTCCTTTTTTTCATTGGCATATGTCTTTTCAATGTGTTTTGGAAGACACAGGATGATATTTTTATACATTGCTAAATACTCAAGAGGTCAGAATACTGTCGTATTTCTGTCTTTTAATTTTTATTAGTGCATGTCTATAACTTCCCATCACATTCATAGTGGGGAGTGGGTGCACATATATAGCACCTCTTAATTCTATCCATTTTCCCCTTTCTCTTCCCTTCACCCCATCATTTCTCAGTCCTCATCCCCTCTGCAAAGCGCCATCTCCCTGTTGCCAGTGAGCAATGCATTCTCTATTTTCCTCTCTAAATTGTCTGTACTTCGGGTTTCTTATATAAGAGAAACCTTGCGATATTTGAGGTTGTGTGTCTCCTGCAGGGAACTCCGTCTGAGACATTCAAAGTCGTTGCCGGTACTTCTTCCATTGTAATAAAGATGAACAATTTCTAACCGTTACTTTAATTCCTCATTTGTAACATTTGGGTGAGTCTAGTGAGACTGAACTGCGTCTGATCTTATAGTTTGCTCTTTTGGCTAAATGTAGCAGACATCGAGCTGGAATTGAATGAGATGTCTATTGAAAAATTTCCCCTCAAAAGCACTTCTCTTCAGCTGATTACACACTACAGCACTTGGTAATGTTAAAGGGGATCTCTATTACTGTAAAATTGATTGGGATCACCAGAACTTCCACATCTACAAAAGAATCACGGTGCTGCTCCATTTAGTGCCCATGTTTGCGGCATGCCAACGGCGTGGTAGACACTTGGTGACACCTTCCAGGGTACCGGAAGACCTCAGCTGGACCAGTTTACTCTAGAATTTAATCAACTTGAAAAGAAAGGAATGAATCTCTTAGAAATCCCATTTCATTTCTTTCACTTTGGTGCTGCATTCTTTTAATTGTTACATAGACTGTAGAGTAAGAACCAGCACCTATGCCTACCCAAAGCACCAAATCATAAGAAAATGAAAATTAGCTAAAATGCCCCTCTTTCCAGTATTAAAAACAGATTATATTTTCCATGTCTTGGCTAACTTACAGCTAGAGACGTGAAGAACTCAATTAAACAGATAATTATATTCAACGGTTTCTACCTGAGTCTGAAATAAAGCTCCACAAAAAGTCAAGTCATGCAAAAGTTTAAGCTACAATACAAAACGTGCCCTCGGCCACTTAACCAGCCCTGGATTAGCACTCTTCTCAGAAGCGTACTCTGTGACGTCTTTTAATGACCATCAGTACTCGAATATCTTGCCACCCAAAACTTTTAAGCATCCAAGAACATCCGCATATCTTGAAGGCACGGAGGACTTCCTTCATCAACTTGTTCGTTCTCTTCATTGCCTGGGGTGGCAGCCTCTGCTTCAGCCAGATGCCAAGCTGATGACAGCTAGGCGGTGTGCGCCTGAGGCTGTCAGCCAGAAGACTGAGTAGCGGCCACACAGAAAAGCGCCACATTGCTCAGCCTAGAAAAGGCCTAAGCTCTGGGAAAGACTTCGATGAATGCAGAAAAGCGCTGAGGCTACTGCAAGCTAACCGTGGCTTCAGAGAAGAGTCAGGATCAAGCCCCAAATGACCGATCACGTTGCTCAAGGGATCCTGTGTCCCAGCATGTGGCAGCAAACTGAACTCCTCTCCAGAACCCAAGGCTGTCCCCATCCTTGGGTGGAAAGAGCACAGTGCCACCAGCCCTACAGGCAACGTGTCAGCGCGGTGTGCAGGGGTTGTGACAGCCAACTCACTCAGCATGGAGCTCCAGTTTTGAAGCTCCTCACCAAGCGTGACCAGCCTGCACATGGGAAAGAGAAGCGGCACAACGCTGTCTAGAAACGGCCCTGTCAGCCCTCTCCGCATCGTGGATCAAAGCCAGGATCTCCTTTATCTCAGTAGAGGAACATTGCTGTCAGGGTAGCAAGACACTGCTGAGAAAGACTTTGCTCCAATACATCTGATAATAAAGCAATAAAAACAATAGCCTCTTTTATTATCTGCAGCATTCTGGGCACTGTATTAGGTGCTTCAGATGCATGAGCTTACGTCATCTTCATAGTAGCTTCTGTTAGCTCAGTGGTAGTAGGATTCCCCAGAGGGGTTAATTAACTTGCTCAAGGTCATTTAGCTGATCTGTAGCAAGCACAAGATTTGAAACCAAATTAATCTGCCTCTAAATCCTTCCCTTTAAATCAGCACTATCGTAGTGCGTCTAGCTGCAGATGCCCTTCGCAGAAGAGCCGCATGACAAGGGCATACATACCCTGGAGAGCTGAGACGAATATGGTCTTCTAATATTGAATCTATTGCAGGGCCCTCCAATTGGTCCTACTCTACATATTTACTTCTGCAAGTCCTTGGAAGTCAGTGTGCGTTCTTACTGAACCAGGATAATTAGGAGCACGCTGCACAGAGTACATTGCTAAGCAGTTATATTGCTCGTGGGCTATGGTATTATTGCAGGAGTGATTCTACCAGTGGAGTGGGTCGCAATATCCTTTGTATTTAACCACTTAAAGTAATTGTGGCTTCAGAATTCAAGGAACATACTGATATCATTGGCAGAGGATTTTGTTTAAAAGAAAAGCACACTAGATTCGTAGGTGGCTGACAGCATGCAGCTGCAGTATTTCATGAAGCAGCTCGGGACACTGCGAGTGAAAGGAGTTTTAATGATGCACTCAGAGCTCATCATTTACAGGCTAATATCTTTCCTTGCACCATTTGAGGAAAGGAGGACTAAGTGCTTAGATTTTAAAGGCAATAAAGAAGACTCACAGCCCTTTTCCCCATATGCTACAAACGTGTTACCTTATGAGCTCCCATAAATAGCTCTCTAGTCATAGGATCACATTGGAAGTTGTTGTTATGGGTCCATCCTACCCTTAAAGGACCTGAGGGTGGAAAATGTGCATACGAGGGCCTCCAAGGTCTTTATTCACCAAAGTATATCATAAACACCTAAGCTCTGGAGATGCCACAGAGTTCACCCATATTTCCACCAGGGTGGGCAATCTGAATGTCACTTTGGAGATAATAGAAGACATAGCATGTTGCTTTTCAAATACTTTAATTTGCCTATGGCACAGGCAAAATGGCAAATCACAGAGCAGATGTTGGAAATATGGAGAGCATACTGGTCAATATACTTGAAATAAATGTGCCATAATTTCATAATTGTTTTATAACTTATTTACATTATCTTTAAATTATTGCCTCCCAACCCCCAAATGACCTGCAACAAGAGTTAAAGTCCTCATCTCACCTCCCACCTTGAGAAGCAACAGAATGTTTTTCTTTCATGCAGACATGGGCACTGCACCAAACACATGTTTTTGTGCAATTAGTATTTTTTTAAGGGATAGCAAGAAATACAGAGTCAAAGCATTTGTTTGATACCCTTGCACAATGCATAATGCGCCATGCATACAGAGGAGCTAAAGGGTCAAAACTTCACAAGAATAATTTTTTAGCTTTGCTTAGCTTCATGACAATAAGTGCTACATGTATGAAAGTTTGCAAAAGAAATGCTTTTGACTTAGGGCAAAAGAACATATTACACGTCAACTTCCTGCCAGACACCATAGATACAAAAACCAAGAGTAACAAATACACTTGTCTAGAACTCACTGCATATGGTTTCTGTTTATTACATAGATATTTAATGATACATAAAACATTTCCTTCACTTTTTTATACAAATACTAGACAAGTATGTCTATGTTCTATATTTCTCAGTTTATATTGTAGCTAAAAGCCTATATATTTGTGCCATACTTCATGATACATCTAATTTGGAAAATCTGTTAATTATGTAGGAATAACATTCATAAGTAGTGGATAGATATTGTTTATGGACCATACTTTGGATTAAATTTAGTAAACATTCAATGGATATCTTATGTCATATATAAACCTGAGTTTTAAAAATAGCTTTTAAGCATAAATTATTTTATAAAATGATGGATTACTTCAGCTGCATCTCAGCCACTTTATAATTTGAGGTTAAGGACCCCACTTAGTCATTTGAGGACATTAACAGTGAGACAGAGTTTTTTTAAATACAAAAATGTATTTTTCCTATTTGTTCTCCCAGTGGGGATCGAGAAATCCAGACAAATTCAGAAACACTGATAGAAATGTAGGCTTTCAAACTCTTATTATTAGATATATATAGTCAACCGTCTCCTATTAATTGGGTTCCTGAAGGTGTGGCCAATTATATAAAGCTTTTTTTTTTTTTTTTTTTTGGTGCCGAGGACCCAATCCAAAGCTTCCAGCTTGCAAGGCAAGCATTCTATCACTGAGCCAAATCCCCAGCCACTATAAAGCTTTTTTTTAAAAGAAAATGGCATAGTAATATGCTGTATCCAGTTAGAAGGTGTTGGCATCTATAAAAAGGAGTGCTGAGGAGGCAGTTCAGCGTTAGAGCACTTCTCTGGCATGTGTGAGCCCCAAAGTTTGATCCTCTGAAGGGCCAACAAAGAAAACAAAGGGAAGGGAAGGGAAGGGAAGGGAAGGGAAGGAGAGGAGACATTGATTTCTATCTATGAAGGCAAACAATCAGATTTCATTAAATGTATGCAGGTTTAGTTGTTGAAGGAAATGTCCCTGAGACATATATGTAAAAGATAAAGTGATTAAAAGGAACTATTTTCGATATGAATATTGAGTATGACATATAAAATCAACAGTATTCCTAGGGAGTCATTAGATTTGGGAGGGGTATTATTTTGTGATATTCTGTAATAGTTGTTAAAATATTTTTCCATCAATTTAAAGCTCAATGGACAGCCAGCTGGGCTAGTTGCTAGAGCTGAGCGCTCTGCATGTTCTCTGGTCCCTTTTGCCTTCAGTGATTTACCCTGAAATAAAACAAGCAAGAGAGAAATGGATGGGATAGGATTTAAAGCTTCTGTTTTCAGGTTTGCTTCTGTTCATTGGAAAATATCACACACTTCCCGTCAAAATATGAAAGCGGTAAAGTTAGTTCAGAAATAATGTCTTCTGTAATTACTAAGAAAATGGAGGGAAAAGAAAAAACAGCCCACCAGTGAAGGCTAATTACTGAAAGTCAGTTAGATTGTTGGGCAGTGGGTGCAGTTTCTCAGGATTCTGCTCACTAAATTGCTGACTGCGTTAAGTGATATTTCAAGGGCTTTCAGGTATTTCTACCTTCTTGCTTGAAGAGATTAGAAACAACTAGAATTCCTGAAAGTATTATGAACCCAAACTAGTAGAACCAAAATAAAACAAACAAGTGAGTGAACAGTGTTACCCGCTGGATCTCTGCCCATAGCAGTCCTCCTGAACACTTTTAGGGACACACGCATAAAATAGTAATATCATCCACCTTCTTCCAGGCAATTCTCAGAGTTGTTTTATACTAGAAGTGGGTGGAGCATCTTATCTCTTGATCCTGCTTCCAAACAATTATTAGTAAGCAAAATAAATAATTTATGCCACCATCAAGCAAGAGGATCCTGTAGCACTTTCACTTTTATAGTTTAAGTCAGCTTGCCTAGATCAAAGGTCTGGTGAGGGGACTTTGGTGCAAATGATGCACTGAAGAATAATTCCCAGGCAAAGTGTAGAGGAATGAAGGAAGCAGGAAAAAATTCAGTAACTTCATGCCTTGGGCAAAAAGCTGAGCCCAGGGAAGTGCTTCAGTGGCACCCACAGAATGGTCTCCCCCCAAACTGAATGGCCAAAACTGAATCTCTGAGCAGGCTGCGTCCTAGGGTCAAGAGTCTGACCAAAGAACCTGGACAACCCTCTGCATGTATCCGCTACCACACTATATAAACAGGATCCTCGCATCTTTCCATATGAAAGGATTTAGTGCCTGAGGTTCTGAAATGTTGCAGTCCTTTCAAACACAGTATCTGAGAAGATTCCTATAAACACAGTATCTGAGAAGATTCCTATATCTGGTACTTAAGGATGGGCTCTGAAATTAGCTACGTCAGAGTTTCTCTTTCCCATGCAGTGAGAATGGGTTTGGTACCCCACTCCTTGTACCAAATTCTGTCTTAGTTACTCTTCTCTCATTGCTAGAACAAATACCCAACACTCAAAATGAGGGAAGGCAAGGTTTATTTAGTTCACAGTTACTGGAGGTTTTAAGACACTGCCCCCACTCTAGGGTCTAGAGGAGAGACTGGGGCACTGCTGTGTCCAGGACAAACTTTTCAAATTTTGCCAGGGAGATTTTGCTGGCTGGGGAGGGGGATATTGAAGCATATGCTGCCAGTTTAATGGTTTACACTTCTCTGGCCCCACCCCTCAAGTCCTGCCCTCATCCTCTGGCCACACCCCACAAGTCCAGCCCTTGTCCTCTGGCCATGCCCTTGAAGCCATTCAATGCTCCTTGAGTCAGGTCTGCCCCATGACTTACATGAGGCTTTGGGGGGACAACTAGACACAAACCACAACAGATGGGCTCTCAGATAGGCTATGTCAGAGTTTCTCTTTTTCATGCAGTGAGAATCATTTAAACATGGCTTTATATGCCTGAAATTTTTCTTTAAAACAAAACAAAACTGCTGTCTTTGACAAAGCACACTCTGGTCCCTCTAAAAGAAAGTGATCACTAATCGAACCAAAGCGGTGTTCATTAGAGCAGCTTGCAAAGCTAATATTGGTCAGAAGGAGCATGCACGATGCTGGTGTGAGTGACCTCAGGGAAAGGAAAACAACTAAATAACAGGCAAGCGCAGGTCAGAGGAATCTGTGAGAAGTAAAAAAGGAAATTCAGAAGCACTGCTTCTCACCCTTACGGGGTGGTGTTTCTTCTTCCAGGAGATGAAGAACACCTGACAACTTTAAAGACGTTTTCCAGTGTCCTATAAATGCAGCATCAAACCCTCCTGAGATCCGTCGCATGAGAGGGAAAAAAGACACAAATAGATGAGAGTAGATTTCTGAGAAAGAGCACCAGCAAGCTAACGAGAAGTGCCGACCTGTGCGGGAAAGTTAGCACCAGTGGGTCACAATGTACAGCGGGTCATCTTTTAATTTACACATAATAATTATAAATTATACCTATAAATTGCATACATGTATAAATTTTAAAAATAAATCTAGAGTTAAATGAAGCAGTAATTATAGTTACAGTATACTTAGTGTAGTTGTACATAGCCTTAATCACCAATTCTGTTTTCCTAGAGTAGGAGACTGCCTGCTATATTTAAACCCTGACTGACTAAAACTCAATCACTGTGCCAAAACCGTAATCCCATAGGGTGCTACCACTTAACACCAGAACATTTTTAGTAGGAAATTTGCAGCCATTTTAGCGTTGGACTACACATTAAAGTGATCAAAGAAAAATCATGTTTTCATTTTTGTCTGTTTATCTCTGGGTTTATTGATATGAGAGAGTAAAAATGATAGGCTCCCTCAACCCCTACTGGTCAAAGACTGCTCCTTCCGGGTCCAAGATGACTGATTTTGTAGAGTACGTAGACTAGGGAAACGGTTTCCTCCTTTTCTACCAGAAAGACCCAGCTGATGCGGTGTCATGGGCCTGTAATTCCAGCCCTCAGGAGCCTGAGGCAGGAGGCTCTTGGAGCATTTGAGGCCAGCCTACACTTACATAGTGTGTCCTTGCCTCAAAACAAAGACCTGTGATGGCTTTGTCTGAAGCGTACACACAAGTGATGACCAGTGCAGTTCGCTGAACATGCATGAAAGGGTCACAGAAATCCAGGGAACCAGGAAAAGTGTCTGCTGGCACTCCTTGTGATGAAGCCACCCTCCCTCGGTACACTCAGCCACCCGGAAGGATGAGCTTGAGACACTGCTGGCTAAATGGATGCCTCTGGAGAACATGCTCTTAAGTAAGGTAAACCAGGCCCGGGTGTTTAAATAGTGTGTAGTTTCTTTGCTCTGAGAAACCAAAATAAGGTCACTAAGGACCCAAATGTATAATAGATGGGAGGAAATGGGAAGGAAACGAGAAGGGGAAGGAGGGAGGGGGAGGAGGAAAGGAAGGAAGGGAGAAGAAAAAGATAGAAGGAACAGATGGAACAAAAGGGTTTTGTACATGAAGAGAGGAAGAGGGGTGGAGGGGAGGGAGGGGAACGGAGACCAAAGAACCAAGATACGTCATTCCCATTGAGAAACGTCCGTTGTAAAATGTTCCTGAGCTGGGCATGTGGCTCAGTGGTAGAGCTCTTGCCCTCTGGGTTTTACCCTCATAAATAAATAAATAAATAGATAGATAGATAGATAGATAGATAGATAGATAGATAGATAAATAAATAAATAAAATAAAAAAGCATGCCTGAACCAAACCTGCTAACAACCTAGCTCTAGCCGAAGGAGTGCTGTAATCCCAGCATGCTAGAGGCTGAGGCATGAGGAGCACTTTGAGTTTAAAGCCAGCCTGGGTTTATATAGCCTGGGCAATATAGTGAATTCAAGGCCAACCTTCTCCTGGACTACATAATGAGACCCTATCAAAAGCAGACACACACATTACCAAATAAATAATAATATTAATAATAACCATCTAGTTCCAGTAAATCGTCATCTCTGCAATGCAAGGTTACACACTGTTGAACATACCTGCAATCCCAGCAGAAGGCTGAGGCAGAAGCACCTGAAGTTTAAACCCAGCCTGGGCAATTTAGACCTTGTCTTAGATAAATTGTACCCATAAAAATTAACTTTAAAAAGAAAGGGGAAATGGTAGCTCCATGGTCGTATTTCCTCTTCCTGTCCCTTTATCCTAAGAAATAAATTCAGATTAAATGTTTTAAAACTGAAAGAAATGAATTATCCTCCTCCAAATATATTCTCAGTCTCAAGTATGTGGACTACACTGTCCTTTTTTCTTTAACCTATACTTTTAATATGTAAGGGAAAATATTGTTATATAAAATAATATAGAAATAGACAGACTAAAAATTAAAAAGAAAGAGCCCTGCCTTTTCGCTCTGAGCCACACTGCCAAGTGTGCCCCGGCCTAAGATTCCCTTTGATTGGTCAGCCTGATGTTGGAAGAGAAAACGGAGCATCTGCCGAGCCTCCGCCGCTGGAAATGTTGACTGAGTTCTCCGCCACCTCTAAGAAATGCTTCTAGGACCGCCCGACTCTACCATGAGGTGCTGTTTGTGAGATAAAATCCCATCAAGCCTATGAGAGCCACAGCTCCGCTACACAGAGCTTGGAACAAAAGGCCTTCCCACTTCGGAATCCTTATCTCAGCGTCAGCAAGAAGAAAGTCTGGCGTCATCACTTTTAAGTTCATGATTTCGAAATGGCTCAGGGAGCGTAGAAAGGCACGCACGGGAAGGGGCTCCGAGGACGACATTAGCAACGTGATTACGGATACATATATGAGATATATATATGAGATGATATAACGACGCAGGGGGCGACGTTAACAACCTGATTACGGATGCCATTTTAGAGATTGCTGAGAAGGGGAATCCGGGACCTGTAGTTACCCAGTCTCCTTTCTGATGTTTCTACCTTTGGAAGCTGCGAAGAAAAGCTGGAGGCGGGGTCCTCTGAGTCAACTGCGTTTCCCAGCAAGCCAAAGCCTACTGGCAAGCTCTCCTGCCAGGCCAGATGCAGACTTTCTAGTACTCACCAAAGAGATATTAAAAGTCTTGTTCTCCTTGCATCCAGGCCAGAAACCGAGAAAGACTGTAGGTGACAATTAATTAATAAAGGAAACTCATTTTTAAGCTCAAAAAGTTCAGCAAGAAATAAATAGCACGTAAACGTTCTTGTTGTCATTAAGGAGAAGCATCAAATAGGTTTGATGTTTAACTGCTAGATAAAATGGTAACGCTGGAGCAATTCATAAAATTCAAAATATAATTATAAGATAAATCAGATTTGTGGCTCTTATATTCCCCCAAAAAAGAGCAGCCCATAATTATAAAGAATATTCTAGCATTGGACTCGGGGGATAGTTCAGAAGAATAAGTGCCTGCCTGACAAGCACGGGGTCCTGAGTTCAATCCCCAGTACCGCCAAAAAAAAAAAAAAAAAAAAGATAGTCTAGTATTAACTTGCTTGTGTTGGGGGGGAGGGGTAGGATGAGGTAGGATGCTTTTACCATTCTAGAATAGCTTTATTTTGACTCTCTCCCTGTCTCTCTCTCTCTTTCTGTGTCTCTCTTTCCTTCCCTCTCTGTCTCTGATCCTCTGTCTTTGTCTCTCTGTCTCTGTCCTTCTGTCTCTTTGTATCTCTGTCTATCTCTGTCTCTCTCTGTCTCTGTCACTGCCTCTCCCTCTCCCAGTCTCTCCCTCCTCCCTCTCCCTTTCAGAGTGATGAAAAAGAACGCCATAACAGCTGCAAAGACCAAACAATGCTTCCTCTCCCTCTAGGACACTACATTCCACTGGGGCATCACTAAGGTCCCTGTAATCTCGCAGCCACCACCTTTGGGCTTCACTCATGCCTTGGACGCTTCAGTGCCTCATTATTTTTTTAACAAACGCATACAAGTGGCATCCATTGTAATCTTTAATTTATTAAAAATAGTTCAAATATCAATTTCCTTTAAATGTCCATTGATAAGATCTTGGTAAAATTTTTAGAAGATGTTGGTCAGCTGTAGGATATTATTTGGTCATCATTTCAAATTTCCCAGGTTTCTAAAGTGATGGTGATGGCCTCTGTTGCCCGTCTCTCACGGGCTCTGCGTTTCACAGTGCGTGAGGCTCGGCTCTCCCTGAAGCACCGTGCTCAGCTGCTCCTCTTTCTTTCCATTCTTTGCTTCCCCCTCCAGCTTCTTCCCTGACTTCCCTTCTCTTTTTGTTTCTAATGGCCATGAAATTATTCTCTTCTCTAGTTGCATAAAAATTCCTCAGTTCCTAAACTCACAAATTGTTCAAAGCCTAAAAGTTAATGCATAGCTGTTCCAATTAAAATATTTCACCATCATGTTTTTGAATCCAGAGAAACATTAGTGGGATGATAAGTTTATTTTAATGTGCCAGGCTTTCTGAAAGAGACGAGGTAAATACAGTGCATTATATATAGCTAATGTTGTTTTTGCAAGATACAACATAGCTATAACTTGTCCATAGTGCAAGAAATTAACATTTGTTGTATTTTTATTCAAAAGTAACCCCTGGGCCAGTAAGATAGCTCAGTGGTCTATAGCACCTGCTTAGGCAAGCTTAGGCAACCACAGGGACCGTGGTGTGATCCCTGGCACCACATGCTGCACTAGCCCCACCCCCAGGGCAGGCTGAGATGGCCATAACATAAATAAATGAATAAATAAACTTTATTTTGTATACATATAAATTGCTCACAATGAATGCAATCATTGTGTATTCCAAACTATAATAAAAATATTTTTTTTAAAAAAAGTAACCCCTGAGAGCTACTCTGTAGCTCTATTTGCTATTTTCTATTTTTCTTTTTGTAGTTATTTTTTGAGACAGGGTCTCACTATGCAATTCCGGCTGGCCATGAACTCATTATGTACCTAAGGCAGGCCTCACAGTGATACTCCTGCCTCAGCCTTCCAAGTACTGGGATTACAGGTGTGTGCCACCATATCTGGTTGTATTTGCTATTTTCACAAGTAATTTCTTTCCTTTAGAAGTCCTTTTAGACCTTTTATGATTATATAAGCATGAAATCCTATACTGTAAAATATTTAATCTTCTAAATGGTAACGATATAGAATTTTAGCTGGAGATGTAGGCTTCCGTGAAGCCAGTTTCTTAGCATGAGCTAGAGCTAAGGCTTTTCAGAATTTTAAAGAAAAGCACACTTCATAAATTGAAGTTGTAGATCCCCTGAGACAAATTCTATCTTGGTGTCTACACTTAACAATAGCTGAGACTGTCACAGTCACTCACCATCATCATTAAAAAAAAAGTTTTTTTCTCCTCCAAAGTTAGAGTGTCCAAGAGCTGGCATTGCAGCGAAACTTTCCAAGCCCTGGGTTTCTGTCCAGCAGGGTGGAGGTGGGATAACCAGCAAACACAGGTCAGATGTAAGAGCTACCAGAAGTCTCCTGAACTCACCCTTTTGCAAAATTACATGTGAAAAGCAAGAGTTTCATGAGCCCATTATGACTATTTTTGGAAGAGTCACGTATGACTCGCAGAAATGCTGCTTCAAAGGTGGGCGGAGCCCTGAGGGGTGCAAGGGCGTGGCTCTGTGGCACAGTTCTCATCCAGCCCCTTGGGGATCCTTCTGTGATGCGCCAGCCCACGGGGACGATGTCACCCATACTCCCTGTGCTGCTTGCTGTCTGGGGCTGTAGACTCCCACTCTTTGGAGAGGACTTTGTAGCTCCTACCGTGCTGCTTCCTTGTGAGGTAACCCGGAGACCAGGTAATGAGTGGGGCCACTCAGCCTAAGGCTCTGAGGAAACCGACACTTGCCCAGGAGATGAGTGACAGCAGAAAAGTCTTCTGAAAAAGGCCACGCGCTGCTAACCAGAAGAGATTCTAGCAGCTATTAGTTTAAAGAGCTGATGCTTCTTCCCTGAAGCTAGGAAAGGTGGGAGCCCCAAAAGGTATTCAGAGCCCCTGGACAGCACTGCTGATGGAATCTGCATCAGGACAGAGGATGAACAGCAATGGGAGACGTCGGTAGGAAACCACAGATGAGGCATAAAGGCCTATCTAGCCCTCTTTCTGCCTCTTCCCTACATGGAGAATTCAAGGGAGAGGAGGTAAAGGCTGGTCTTCTGTATTCTCCACACAAAAAAAGAAAGTAGAATTTTCTACTCATAAATCTGCTATAGTTGGCAACTCACAGGCTGCCTGAAAAAGAGACCATGGGTTATAGCTTGACTTTCAGGCTTTCAGTCCTTATAGGAACATATACTGACCTTGTACTCAACACCATCTGCTGAGATAAGTATTCTGTATATAGTCATTCCCTTACTGCTACTTTAGTGGGTATCCGTGTCGTACCCATTTTACTAATGGAGAAGAATTTTGCATTCAGAAGTTGATTTGCTTAACACTGGCAATTTGTCAATGGCAAAAGCCAGCAGGTTAACTCTGGGGCTACGCCCCTCACCACTGCTTCTTCGTCATGGTAGACAAGACACACCGGCTCCCCAAATGCCCCCACATCCAAATTTCTAGAACCTATAAATATTACCTCACATAGCAAAAGGGACTTTGGCAATGTCGTGAGGTTGGCAAGCTTAGCTGAGGAGGTTGTCCCAGACTATTCCGGTGGGCCCCTAGAAGCCGAGATTCTTTCCTTGGTGTCACAGGGAGATGTGACAACTTCAGAGTGGCCAGAAAGCTGCAGCATTCCTGGTTTCATGGACAGAAGGTGCCCTGAGCAGAGGAACACCGACATTCCCAGGAAAAAGCAAGGGCAGGGTGAGACGGACCACCCCCCAGGCGTTTTGTTTTTATAATTCAGCCATGCCAACAGCTGTTTCAGCCCAGGAAGACCTATCTTGGAATTCTAGCCAACAGAATTGTACGATAATAAAGTTGCGATGCTCTAAGCCACTGCGGGTGATAGCTAGCTATAGCAACAGTAGAACTACTACATTTCTGCCCTGTTGGAAGAGAGAAGGTTTTTTCCCTTCTTCCACAAGATGACTTCATAACTTTAGATGGCAAGTTGTTTCGGTGGGCTTCACTGTGATGCGTGATAACTTATGGCACATCGGCTCTCTACTAAATATTACAAGGAACTTAATGTCTTGGGTCTTGCTAGCAGAGTTCTGTGGTTGGTAAGATGCCCTCATTTGGATCTTCGGTACACACAAGGTCGCCTCGGATTGGAAAACACTACGAGTCTCCAGAAGTCAAAACTAATTTTCCAATATTCAGCCGGCAAAGACTGTTTGTAATTCCCTGCCAAGTTCTGTCATCAGTTCCCAAGTGTTCTTTGAAGTCTCAGAATAAAATGAGCCTTTGAAAGGGTGACACGTTACTGCAACAAACTTTTTCAGAGCCGTGTCAAAGTTTTTACATTTCCACCACGTCGTCATAACAGAGACTGCAGGATGGAGTCGGATTAGCTGGTTGCTTTCCAAAGGCAATGTTGCTGGACATAAATGCAGCCTGACATTCAAGTGCAGGCCCCTGGGGAAGTCTGCTGGGAGGCATTGCTCCTCCACAAATGATGACTGCCATGGACCATTGTCAAATGAAGCCCTCATTGCGTGTGGTTCCACTAACGTGACAATACCCTGGCTGGTAGGGTACACAGAGAGAATAGGAAGTATATTAATGGGCAGTAGCAGTTTCTTAGTTGATGAAATGTATTGATCTAAAAGAAATAACAAAGGTTTGGGGAAAAAAAATCAATCAATGCTTTGGAAAACTGAGACTGCCATAAAGATAAACTTGAAAGCAAGTCTCTAAAACAGCAGTTGAATCTCGCAGAGCCCTGTGATGGATGGAATTAAGCCTGCCAGGTCGCCCGGGGAGATGGCATTGTCTGAAGTCTATGAGTGGAAGGTCTCTCAGCCAAAGGCAGCCGGAGTTAGGGACAGATGGCCGAGAAAAAGCCACTTGTTGCAAGTTGGCTTCTACTATTACTTGGATCCCAAGGGACTGTATGCAGGCTTGGCACTACTGGAAATTGGGGGGCACTTACAAGGTGGGGACTAGTAGAAGGACACCATGTTGGGGTTCTGTCAGCAGTCACATCGTGGAGGGCTGTGGGTTCCTCCAGGCCATACAGATGCAGAGGCAGAATTAATTCAGTTCAGATCATCTGGGCCTGGTAAAAGGTCATCCAAATTAATGCCGCAGCAGAGATGCAGGGACTTATTTGAGCTAATACTGTCATCCTGCTCACTATACAGAGACCCTAACACCATGGAGAGAAGCTATGGGGTTTCGCGGGGGTGGGGGCTGATGGCATGCCCAGCTCTGTGGATAGGTAGAGTTTGGGAGCTACATCCCCAGTGCGGGAGTACTGTGGGGGCTATGTTACTGTCACCAGTGCCATTCAGTGAGTGGTGGATTAGTCACTCTGCCTTAACTTAACTGTCCTTTTTCAAATACCAAGCTTTCTTCCCCCCTTGGGAGTAGGCCACTTTACAATTAATTTGGCCAACAGTGTATAAGCATCACTCTTTTAAAAAATTTATTTATTTATTTATTTATTTATTTATTTATTTATTTATTTATATTGTGGCTGGCTCAGCCTGCCCTGGGGGTGACCGCGATCCCGGAGGTTGCCTAAGCAGGAGCTTTAAACCACTGAACCATCTTGGTGGCCCCAAGCATCACTCCTAATGGTGCTGCCAGGAACCTAAAATTTAGCAAAGTTATTGTGGTTTTCCAAATGCCATCAATAACATATAATCACTGTGGTAAAGTAAGGAAACGGAAGTATGAGGAAAATGCGAAGTCGATGTTCCAGTTGCCCTGGGGTAACCACCGTTGATGATGACCTGCACCCTTGTCTTCACACAGGCATCCGTGTTATTATTCGGGCCTAGCTGTCCCCCTAAAGCCTCACGCAGTCAGGGGGCTGCTTCTGAAGTTTGTGGTTTGTTACTATGGGCGCGGATGCTGCATCTGCCCTGGGGCAAGTGATTTGCATTACAGTGGAAGGAGGGAAAAGAAGCGAGCTGGCTGCCTGAGCCGACCTGCTGCCGCCTCTCGCTCTGCTCTCTGCATTGGCTGTCCTCTCACCGTGAAAGGTTGCCCTCTGCCCTGTGCCTCTCTGCCTTGGAGCCAGCAGAGTATGGACTGAAACCTCCATTAACTGTGAACTAAATAAACCTTTCCCTCCCTAATTTTGAATGTCAGGTATTTGTCCCAGCAACAAGAGAACAGTAACGGAAACAACATGTAAACAGATTTCAGCAACACTAACAGTATCATACATCAGTGTTTCTAAGGTCTTTATTTACTAAGCATTCATGTATTTCTATGTCAGCTTTCTAGGCCTTCATCTCTAATGACCAACTGTTATCCTATTGCATGGATATAACAAAGCTTCTTTAATCAATGCATTCATGTTAGACTGTGGCCAAAGTCTGTATTTTTGTTTATCATTATAAGTATTATAATGATAGACTTCTTGGTGCATATAAATTGCATTTTTCAATTATCTTAAGTTGTAGAAACCTAACTACTAAGTTAAAAACTATAAAATTATCTTGAGATTCTGATGCCTTTCTGCCATTTCATCTTTAAATAAGAAGGAAAATATTAAGATCAGGAAGCATAAGATCATTCAAAAGCTTTAAATTAGGTTCATATAGATCTGAAATATTAAATTAAAATACGAGTAGTTTAACTCGAGTTTGTTAAACCATTTACGCAGGCATGCACAGTTTGCGGTTTTCATGAGAGTCATTAAGTTTATAGAGGAGCAAATGACATGATTTTCTAGAGGGAAGACAAGGATATGAAAATATTATCTTGCATTTTTATGAATAAGTCTCAGAAATTTAAAACTTGATAAGAGCTTTAATTGAGATGTAACTCACATGCCATAAAGTTTAGACATTTAAGGTACATGACTTAGTGCCTTCAGAAAGAAATGCTGGAGTAGACACAAGTTCCAGGTGGGCACAGCTTCAGGGTGAGCAGAGCTCTGGGGTGGGCACAGCTGTGGGTTGGGGGTGCAGCTTTGAGGTGGGTACAGCTTGGGTGGAGCACTTATCTAGCCTGGGTGAGCCCCTGAATTTGATACCCAGACTTGCAAGAAGGAAAGTGTGGAAAAGGAAAAGGCGAGACTTTGTGGAACTCCACACGTGTGGCCAGCTACTGCCCAGCCCTGGCCAGCACTCAGCCTTTTCTTCGCATTCGCCTGATCTCAACTTTCCATGTAAATGGATTTCTGCCCCTTGGGACCTTTGCCAACTGGCTTCTTTCGCTCATAGAGCATTGTCAGGGTTCCCCTGTGTTGCTGGGGATCAGCACTTCATTCATATTGTTGTCACGTGTTAGCCTGCTGGACCTCACTTTATTTATTCTTCACTCAGCCTTTGGATGTCAGTTAAAACCTTGTCCTGATCTGGTGTGAAATCCTTCTGTTGCTCCTCAGCCTGAGACGAAGGGCTGAGACCGCCCGCCCTGACCTGGTCCTGACCAACCCTTAGAGCAGGTCTTCTGGCGCATCCCAGGCCCCCAACCCCCACCCTCTCCCGCCCTCCTCGCCATCACTCCTGGCAGCTTCCCAAGCTGGCAGTGCTGGCTGTGGGCATGCTGCTGCCTCTCCCTGAAGGTGTGCTCACCCTTGGTCGTTCTTATGGTTGAGCGGTCAGCGAGTTCCTTCCTTTGGAAGCCCTGATGCCACGTAGGATGCATACGGCGTTTCTTACCTTCTGTCCTGCCTCTCTCATAATGCGAGCCATGCTGTTTTGCAATTTTTTTTCTTTACTTGTGTTCCACTAAATCATGAATTCACTAACGTCAGAAACCATTTTTTTGTTTATTTGTCTAGCGCTAGCTACCAAGGCCCAGTACGTGATAGACATTCAATAAACATTCCCTTTGCATAGATGATAAATAAAATCAACCTGGCTTTTTATGAACTAAATCAATTTAGGGATTTAGAGCTATGTAAACATAAAATTGATTTAAAATCTATGCTGAGCAGGGCAGGGTGGCGGCACACATGCGTAAACGCAACACTCTGGTCGAGGCAAGAGAGCACGCTTTGAAACTCAGCCAGGCAGCCTAGTGATTTGGCAAGATCTTGTCAGCAAAATAAGGAATGTAATGGACTTCATGCATATGCATAAACATGTCCATATGTATGTTATTGTAAAACCCACAGTAATCTACACAGTAACTCAGCAAAATGAACCAATATAAACAGTGACTTTTTAGTTTATCAAATAGTTAACATTTTCAATGTAGAATAACCTAAGACAAATGATAATGCATAGCAGAGATGGCTGGGAATCATGTTCCTAATGATTTTAGGAATCATTAAAAATCTAATGATTTTAAACGATGTGCTGGTGCGTCCTTGCCACCCGGCACACTGGGAAGCTGGGGCAGCAGGGCTGCGCGTTGGAGCCCAGCTTGCCCAACCAAACAACTTGGCAAGACTTTATTTCAGCATTTTAAAAAGGACTGGTGATGTAGCTAAATGTGCAGGTCATGGGTTTAATTTTGAGTATGGCAAGAAAGAAAAACAGAGAGGGGAAAAAAAAAAGAAAAAAGAATTGGCCCTAGCCCTTCAAGGTCAGTGAGGACTCAGGACATAAAAGAATGTGTGCTGCAACATCCTGTAACTCAGTGGTTTCTCAAATTTTCTGTTCAGGGAGATTATGGGGCTACCAAGGAAAGGGACTGAAGATACACAATGTACCAAAGGTCACTTAGAGAGAAAACATTCTCTCAGGCTTTCACAGACAGCGAACTGGTCAAGCAATGGCTGAGATCAATTTGTAAATCATCCAGCTGGCTGACAGTGACAACAGTTCTACAAAGCAGTGTACATGGTTCCAAAATAAATCCTGAGGGAATTTGACTGCCCTTGGGAGATACAAAAGTTACATGTTTTGCTATATAAGTCATGCTTAAATTTGCCCTTAATCACCCAGCAGAAAAGTTTAACCACAAGGCATAAAACGGAAAGCTATATTAGTATGCTGAGCTGTAAAAGGCTTAAATCAACAGCTTCCACCATTGCCAGTTTTACCAATAACCCACTGCAATTATTGAACATTGGATTATGTATACAACTACTTTCCCTTAGTTCAACGAGAAGAAATTTGGTTGCACCAACGATGATTTGAAAAATTATAACAACTACACCCTATGCTCTGTATAACTAATAGGAGGACAACAATACGCATTGTATCAAATATTGAAATGTACTACTAATGTGTTTTGAAACTGCAACATTGTTATACATTGCTATTTCTTATTAAAAGTAATAAAAAAGAAAAGGAAGAAAGGAATCTTATGAGTGACACGAGATCCATTTGTGAATCAATGTTTTGCTTTTAAAGATGAGTTTTTGGTGCAAACAGACATCTTATACTTGTTTGGAAGAATGCTGCCTTACCTAGAACACAAAAGCGATTTTAAAGCTGGTGTGTTTAGACTTGTTAAGATCTGAGCTCATTGTTTTCTCTGTGAATGAAGATTGATTGCAGTAGCCCCGGTTGTTGGTAACGAGCCCTAACCTCTGTCACTTCTGACTTATAGGGTATCTTTGTTACTAGGGTTCAGCCTGATGGGCCAGCATCCAACCTACTACAGCCTGGCGACAAGATTCTTCAGGTAAGACAGGCCAAAGCCCTGCATGCCAATTTTATCTTTGAAGTGAATTCATCCCTGTGTTACAAAGCTAAATGGTTTGAGTGAAATAACTGGAGATAAATCTTCATCCCATTGCTTTTTTGCCTTTATAGTTTTCACACTGAGAGACAGGTCAGCAACAGTTCATTCTGACAGAATCCAATGTCCCTAGCACCTGACACACGCAGCACCTGGCACACGCTAGTGTGGATTGTTTGATAATTGTCTTTGTCACTTTCTTACCACTGAGACACAATGTACAGGAAGAGAAAAATGGTAATTTCGTTGTCTTAATATTGTAGTTTCTTCTTCCTATTATTTCCAGTTTACAAATGTAACCCAACCCATGCTCCTTATGATTCACATTATATCTTAATATAAAAATCTATTCACTGTAGTTGTTCTGCTGAAAAGATGGCTAGGTTGGAAGAAGAGTAAATTGTACTTGACAATTTTTTCAGGTGAGACTGAGTTGCAGTCTTACCCTGAAGCTCCTGTAAGTATGTCACCACACACCTGGGATTCACCTACCCCTTCCCCAAACACAAGCCAAACTTTGGCAGGAAAAGAGAAATTAAATAATTTATACAGAAATAGTCAGTGATATCCACGAGAGATCCTCCTATGAGTATATGAATCTCCCTATCACCTCTTCTCCCATCCCCTGGAGTCTAACCCTTCTTCCCCCTGCACCCCAGAGCTATGTGGGGGCTCCAGCACTGCACTCTCCCACCAGCGGGGACACTGGAGGAAGGGCTACCATCTTGTCCTTTTTACTGGGACTACCTGATCTCTAGTCTTGGGGCCCAAGAACACTGCAAAAAGCAAAAGGTCAAGGCTGACAGCCTTATGGTGCAGAAAACCTTCTTTTAAAAAAATAGAAAATATGAGTCCAGCGATACAGCTCTGAAGCACAGTGCCTTCCTGGCAAGTGCAAGATTGTGAACTTGATTCCTGGTAAAAATAACAATAATAATAACAATAATAATAATAAATGAATAAAATTATATAGATAAGAGCTAGAGCGATAGCTCAGTAAAATAAGCGCTGGCCTGGCAATTGCAAGGACCTGAGTTCAATCCCCAGTCCCACAAAATAAAATAGATGATAGATGATAGATAGATAGATAGATAGATAGATAGATAGATAGATAGATATCTAGATAGAGATAGATAGATAGATAGATAGATAGATAGATAGATATAAAGTACAGAAGAAGGCTGGGATCACTCTTCACAGACCTGTATTTACCAGATGCATCTCTTAAGATACCTTCAGAGGGGGAAGTAAAGAATTCCTTGGTCAAGTAAGTGCCAGGCTACCTCAGAATCTGGCCCTGGTTTTAGAATCTCACAGTGTACTTGCGCAGTGCAGGAGGAACCTTGGGAACCTTATAAACCTCTTTTCCCCACATGTGTAACCGGCCCAGCTTCCCTTCTAACAGAGCCCATAACCCGGCCCCACTTCACAGAGCATTTCTGAATGAAGTGAACGCATCGTGGGCGTGATTTTCTCCCAGAAAGTGGTGACACTTGCGCTTCTCATGGGGAATCATTAAGAGAAGTCGGAGTGTGTTCTTCTTTCTGAGATGTTTATAATTTCTCTTAATGAACTTAAAATGGAAAGAAAATTATTTCTTAGCGTTAAAACAAAGTGTGTTCGCAGTTTAATTAGAAAGCAACAAAAAATGAAATTGTAAAGATGTTTGGTTTTATGTACCAGCAGTTTACTGCATATCATTATACATATAGTTTCATTCATAATATTGTAAAGTTCTACCACAGAGAACTAATAAAAGTTTAAGAAAATCTTTTTTGGAAATCCAAAATAATATTTCAGATACTAAGGAAAATATGACCATCAATAAAGACAACCAAGTGCACTGGGCTGGCTCTGTCCTCCTTAGTGTAGCTGATATGAAAATAAAATTAAGCATCTATTTTGTATTATTTAAATCACACAACCTTGCCAATAAGCTGTGCTTGACAGATGTTAAATGTGGATTCTTTCCACTTTACAATGCTGATTCTCTGGAGCAAATTTTAGATGTTTATTTGTTTATTTATTTTGAAATACACAGCAAATACCTGCTATGTAAAAACCATTAAACAAAGTGACAGGGATTGCACTTAGGTTCCTGTTCGCACACAGTCTAATCCAAGGCATAGACATAATAAAAATTACACACAAAAAAAAGAAGACAGAGGAAGACAGGAAAGAGTCAGCTATCAAACGCTGAATAAAATGAACCCTAGCCATTTTCCCATCCATCCAACTATTCATCCATTCACCCATGCATAAGGCTACCATCCATACACCCATCTACCTTCCACTTATCCATCCACCCACTCATCCATCTGTCCATCTACACATTCAACCATTCACTCAGCAAACCATCCATCTACCCACCACCCACCACCCACCCATCTATCCATCCATCCATCCATTCACTCATCCATCCTTCCATCCAGCCATCAAATCATTCATCTCTCCATCCATTTACCCATCTGTCCACCCATCCATCTACCAGTCCATCCATCCACCCATCCAAACATCTACTCATCCATCCCTCCATCCATCTACCCACCCATCCATCCATCCATCCATTCATTTGTGGTGCTGACACTGGAATGCCAGCCCCTCTTGTATTCAAGGCAAATGCTCAAGCACTGAGCTGCAGCTCTAGTCTCCAATCTGTCTTCTAAGAGCAAGCTCCCCACAAAAATAGAAGCCAAACTGGCTATATTAATAACTCCCTTGAACATGAAATGTTGATTTCCCTATTCTTTTTGTGACAGACATGAAAGGAATAGAAAGTGGCTTGCTGGGAAACTGCCTTGTAAATCCAAAGAGGAAACTAATTCATTGGAGGTGTTCATTTGGCACATTTGATGAGAAGAGAATGGGAATTATAATATCACAGCAGAAATATAAGTAAAGTTCTTCACAATTGTTATTTATTAATAGTTTTCTGTAACTCCCAAAATCTTCCGGTGAGTGCAGCCTATCCCGTCAGGTCTGTTTTGAGACTGAATTCATGAGACACTCAAGCTACAATACATGTGCACACCAAGGCTACAGGAGAAATTCTTACTTGTGCATTTCTCTGTGGAAGGTTGGTAACATAACAATAAAGGCATTAAGACTTCTGGGTTTCTCACATTTACAAAGAGCCATGTAAATTTTTCATATAGACTAAGAAAAGAATGTATATAGTTCATTATTTTACATAAAGTTTTAAAATGACATAGCCTACAGTCAATGTAGTATTGATTATGCTGTATACTTAATCCTTTGTGCATGCCAATATTAAATGCCAACATTCTATCAGATGGAAAGCCTGCTGCGGCAGTTCACTCCAGGAAGCATTACTCTTTCTTAGAAAACCTGGCTGTCAGCATGGGATCCCATGAAGTTTTACTCCCGTCTGTTTGCTCTATATTTTAGTTTTTCCTCATTTCAGGAGCTATAGTCATCAAAGTACCAGTGTCAGTGTACCAAGGTGTATCTAACTGATCAAGTATGTGTGTCCAGGTCGTTTAAATGTCTGTCCCTCAAGGGAGAGCTTAAATCAACCAAAAATCACAAGCCCCTTTCTCAACTCTGATTTCCCTGTGGGGGTCTGAGAAGCTCTTTAGTGTCTTTGCTGCTAGCAAACACACAAACCCCATGGCCAAACCTTCTCAAGGCCGGTTTTTAAGCTCAGAACTTTGGATAAGAATACAGCAGAATTCCTATGAGAATTACAGCCTCATATGGAAAGTTTCTGTGGTATAAACATTCATAATTTATCCATTTAAGAAAGCATTTACCAAAAGGAATTCAAAGATAAATCCCGGAAAGAATAAGAGGAAGAAATCCAGAAACCAACCATGTTTTAAAGTAAACAAAGGATCTATAATTAAAAACGCCTACTATTAGTTGGAAATGCAAGTATTATTTTTATTAACCCTTAATCTTTGATGTCTAAATCTTTAAAAAGAAGAATTAAAAAGATTTTGCGGCATAGAAAATGTCAAGTGGAACTAAAATAAAGACCGCTATCTTTTAGAAATAACAAAGACTACAGTAAAATGTTCTTTCATAATTTCAAAGCAGCTAATCTGGAAGCTCATTAATTACATATTCTTGAAGCATGACAGTGTTCAGAATTTCCTTTCACTTCTTAGATTGTTTTATTAACTTCATTGGAACTTAATAAGGCATACATTTGTTTCTCATTTTTCATTAAGCTGCAGTTTCCTCAAAATTGCTCGCATTTTATTGGAATCTGATAAGGTGTTTATATAAAACATATTTGTAGACCAGCACAGTACTGAACATTTTGAGGAGCTTAGCCTCTGTTCTCCATGTCTCTCTTTACCTTTATGTTATACACATGTCCAAAATACTCTGTATAAGCGCATCATGTGTGTTGCTTTTCAAAAGCCTTAAATTTATACGTAGCAGTTGATACTGCACAGGAGCAGATTTGGATTTTCTCAGCCTTTACTGTTCACAAACATGAGATCCTATACAACTCTTCTAGGTAAAAGTATTGAGACTCTTCTAGCCTTCACCTTAATTAGAAAAGTCCTACAAATAGTGCAGTAATATAATTCTCCAATTCTCTGTCTGCACTTTCCAAGATGTAGCCTTATTGTACAGTCGCAAAAACACTGTCAACTCTTCTGGCTCTTCTGTCCTCAGGACCAAAGGAGAGTGACAGACCTGAGGTGAAGTCTGCTCTCTTGTCAAATTCTTCTTCAGCCCCTCTACCATCTCCCTCCCTTGGCAGCAGGCCTCACACAATGCCTCCTGCCAAGCAAGGCCTACATGTTGTTTTAAAAGTGGCTTCACTTCATGAACCTAAAATAAAAATTACAAACTTATGACATCTATAGAAGTAAACTGAATCCTGACACAGAGCTGCTGACTGGGCCGTAAGCTCCCGCCCAGCCACAGCTGTGTGATCGTCGCTAGTTCACAAGATCTCCCTGATCCTCAGCCTTTACCAAGAGTGAGGGTCAGAGCAAAAGATTTTATTTCTCTGACACTTTCTCCTATTGGAATGTCTTCATGAAAGTTGTGTTCCTTAAAAAGCAGAAAAACATAGCATGTAGTGTTCATAGCACTAGCGAGCATTCATTGATTATCTGTAGAGTTCCAGCCCCCATAGCAAGCACCTGATGCAGTAACTCACTTGACCTCCAAGAACTTTCCATAACAACTCTTTCAGATACCTTCTGATATCTTGAAGCCCCGTCCAGGCTGTCCCTGGCAGGGATCTTTTCTCTGGGCCTCTTGAAGTTCACCAATGCTCTGAAATTGACCCAGAACGTTGCTGGAAACTAGAACTGTAGAGAGCGCAAAGGATTTTTGCACCTAGTGATCTGACACACCCGTCTACTTCTTGCCTTCTGAGAAGTCAGCTGTACTTAGGGGTTTCCAGCGATCAACTTCCCGCTTGTACACACAAAGCACAAAAGTTAAGGTCTGCAGCTGGAAAGCTGGGTGCTGAAGGGTCCGGCGGCCCGAGGCCCAACCCGGGTGTGGGGCTCTCTCTATTGGAAGCTGGTTTTTCAGAAACCGATGAGATTTGAATTAATTCAGCTCTCTGTTTTTCTCTGTGCTGCAGAAAATTTTGTCAATTGGTGCCACTAGGAAAATACTTGCTTATCCTAGATTTTCTGTCACCATGTGACTTTCTGCCTTCGTTTCTCTGCAGGACAACCCTCCCCAGGTCTCCTCCTGCCTGGGTCTTGCAGGAACCCAGATTTCCCTGTCGCCTCGTCTCAGTGCATGAGCACCCATGAAAAGCTTTGCCGTTGACTTTGCCCATCAGGCAGAGCCAGCTGTCTGCCAGCCCCTGGCACTGGGTCTTGGAATCTGATAATGTGTTTATATAAAATATATTTGCAGACCAGGAAAATCTACGTGCAGCAGATTTTCTTAGATGCCAGGTCACCAGTCAACTCCGGCTTTGCTTTTGCTCTGTGTCCAGCATTGCAGGTCCAGCCTGCTGTCCTAGTCAGAATTCCCTTCTAATAAAAGGCTCACTTTTAAATTTCAATGCTAAACCCTTCAACATTCTACTTCTGCTGCTGAAGCTGCAACTCCAACTTGCTTTCTAAACTCTTCTCTGCCATCCTATCGCCAACTACAAGTTCCTGTGTGTGGGTCCCGGGCACCCAACACGCCATGGTCTCCTTAGCTAAGTTTGCCATTTGTCGAAGATGTGTATTTTCCATTTTTGGCATCTAATTGGATGCTTGCTTGTTTTATTCACCCTTCTCTAACGAAGGGCAGCATGTACAGATTCTACCCGCTAAAATTTACCTTCCTGTAATCTAGTTTCTAGTGAGGCTCCTGGCATTGCTGTAGCAGAGAGACTGCCTTGATTTCTCTACTTTTGAAAAGGAGGGTTCAGCAAAAGCCACAATAATCCGATTAAGCTGGAAAAGAAACTGTAATAAGAAAAAGAGACTCAGCCTTCGTGCAGCTTTTCATTTGGGGCTAGATGTTATTTCCACCAGTATTTCTGGACTGCATTAAATTAACCTGACAGGAATCAGAAAGCAAACCATGGCTTTGCACCAGTGTAAAGGGCAGAATTAGATTTAGAGGTACTGGGGCCGCAGTGCTGAAGCAGGAGTGGCTGAGCATCATCGGAGCTGGGGAAACGTCTGTCCCAAGTGACGATGGCCTTCCTAACTTGGCTGAGGTCCCATACCGAGAGAAACACAGGAAGGAATGTAGGAATATCATGGCATCGTGGGATGACTCAGCCCAAGCCCATGCCCTGCCTGTGTGAACACAGGCCAGCTCTGTCTGGGCGTGCCTCTTTCGTTTATGAAGCTAGCATCAGCCTACGTGGGAAGTTTTCACACTGTGTTTTTGTGAACACAGGAGTGCTAGAAGGTGCAAGCTAGCCGACTGGCCCGGGTGTGACCCTCTCTGTCTATCTGCCCGCCCCCTCCGCCCCCGTTTGCCTCTTTTCTCTCTCGCTTTCCTAAGCGCTTTGCATAGCTAGTTACTGCTCTTGTTTTTGAACCAAAGGTCATACCTCCCTTAAAAAAATCCCCGGCCATATTAGCTTATTTTTAGGATTTCTTTTTATGCCAAAGGCTGTGGTGTAAATTTGCAGGGTTTGGTTTGGGGGTGGGGGTTGTTTGTTTGTTCATTTGTTTGGCTTTTTGGCATGTCTTTTAAAAAGTTCTTACCAAAATGTGCACCATTTTTAAAGATTTCTAATGCACTAATGATTGCAGAACTGACAAGAAATAGTCCTCCAAGTGCTCACATCCTGAGAGTTGCAGGGCGGGGGCGGGTTGAGCTCCAGGACCCTCTGGTTGCACAAGGGCCAAGAACCAGCCGCCTGGGAAGTTCAGCCTCCGGCCTTTGCCTCGCCAGGAGCTGGCCAGCACCTTCCCTTGCCTTCGCTGAGTGTGCACTGTGCAAAAGGCATCTCCTGCCCAGGTGTGGTCACCCTTGGCTAGTTCCCCTCCAGAAGGTCCCCTCAGCTGAGAGCCTCCATCTTCTGTCCCTTTGTTCTCGTGCCCTCTGTCCATCACAGTGCCTTGGGCCATCAGAACCCAACAAGGCCCTCTTATTTGAAAAAAAGAGACAGGAAAGAGAAAGAAAGAAAGAAAGAAAGAAAGAAAGAAAGAGAGAGAGAGAGAGAGAGAGAGGAAGGAAGGAAGGAAGGAAGGCAGATGGTATTGAGTTTACCAATTTTCTTCAATCTTGCAATAAAATACAAGACAGTGAATATTTAAATTTTTAAATTTTTTTTACAGTAAAAATCACATTACTTCCAACATCACTCAGAATGTTCTTTCTCATGGCAAACACACTTGTCTCATCATTCTTGGTATTTTCCGAAGCACTTCTGGAAGGCTTCTTTCCTGGGTGTCTTTATGGCGATTGAGACTGAGCATGGTGTCACGCCCCTGTAATCCCAGCGCTTGGTAGGCTGAAAACAAGAGGATCGCTATGAGTCTGATCTCCTTAGTGAGACCCTGAACACGCTGAGACCCTGTCTCAAATACATTAAAAAAGAATAAGAAAATACAGCGAGTGCTGCCGCCCTGCACTGCCTGAGGGAAAGGCAGCTGGAGGAAACCGGACAGCATCCGCGTCCACAGCACTTACCACCTCTGGCACTGTGTGGCTTCAGCTCCTCCCCACAGGCCACATGACCCTGAAAGGTCAACATTCTGAGTCAGTTTAGTGATCCCAGGCAGCCACTACACACAGCCAAAGACACTTACGTAAGAGGCCTTCCAGAACTGCTTGAGAAAGCTGCAAAAACAGAGGGATAGGTGTGTTCAAAATGCAGGGTGTGTTGAGGGAGAGCCATAGCAATTTGTCTTCCACTGTAATAAATTTTTCCTTGTTTTTTCTTGGGGGAGGGAGCTGTGGGGAGTGGTTGAGATAGGATCTTACTATGTATTACAGGCTGGCACTGAACTCAAGGTGATCCTCCTGCCTCAGCCTCCTGAGTGCTGAGAATACGGGGGTACAGCACTGCATTTGGCTTGTGATAAGTTTTTAAAGGAAGTATTCACCGCATTGTTCAAGCATCTCACGTCATTCCAAAATGACAGCTGTCATTAATTGGGCCAACCTTATGCCACACTTGCCCTCAGCACCAACGACTGTCTCTGTTAGCATTAATATTGTAGCAAGTCTAATGAAAAACAACTTGTCCTGCATGCCAGGGATGACCCCAGAGGAGGCTTCATCTCTGAAGCTTTAAGATCCTTGTTTCAACAATTCCCCAGAAACCCTCAACGAATTCTGGGTTCATCATAACTATAGCATTGAGACTATAAACACAGGAATGTGAAAATTCACGAAGGTATTGTTAATTTTAAGCTCAAGAATTCCACCGCTGCTGGGCGTGGTTTCATGCTCCTGTGATCTCAGCACTTGGGAAATCCAGGCAGGAGGATCTGAGGGCTACATGGTAGGTTCAAAGCTAACCTCAGCTACATGGCAAGATCCTAGCTCAAGAACAACCTCTATTATTTAAAGTTAAATTTTAATTTCACGATCAAGTTCTGACTTTTGAGGAAGCTGATGTCATTAATGTATACATTGATGTATCCCTGAAAGTTGCAGTGGAATAAATATATACTTGAGGCAAGTTGCTACTTTTCTGGTGTGAACAGTAGGATAGGTAAGTGCAGAAAGAGAGCTCCACATGCTGTGTTCTCTACTCCCGGCCACCATCTAACCGGAAATAACGTCACATGAAATCTCATGGTCTGATTTTCACTCTAACTTAAAGCAAGAAATTGGAGCTGCAGAGCACACCCCAAATTCTACTCACCTACCATCTCGTACCCTGAAACAGCAAGTGCCAGCTTCAGTAAACGTCATCACTAACTAATATTTTAAAATGTGTATGTTGAGTTTCATCAATTCAATTATAATTGTAATTAAAATTGTATGCATTTCCAAGCTTTACATTTAGTTTCCTAATATCTTCCCTAATGATAGATGTACTTTGCAAGGTTTTTAAAATGCAGATCTGGGGGGCTGGGGAGATAGCTCCGTGGCACAAGTGCCTGCCTGGCAAGTGCAAGGTCATGAGTTTGAACCCAGTCCCACAAAAATAAAATAAAATGCAGATCTTAGAACCTTGTTTATCCCATCATTATCCAATCAACTTTAATAAACTAATGACAAGGTACTTTCAGTGATAAAAAATTAACAGGTGACTTCCACCTAAGTTTAAAGGCTATATACTATTGCAAAGGATGTCCTATTTGAACTTTGAAGAAGCTACGGGTAGGGACTCACTGAAACTTTCAAGTTATCCATTAAAGTACTGGATCATATTTTAAGAAAGTGTAAAAATGAAGTAAAAGAACAAAGGCAGTGTGAGCCCGAGGTAAGCATCAGTTCACTGAGGCTGGAAAGAGACAACTGGCTGCCCAGCTCTGTGACCTGTACCTGCCAGGCAATTCAACTGCCATTTCCTTTTGAAATTGACTGAGTCTCAGATGCAGGGAAACTGGGGGTATTCCTGCTACTCATTGAGTGGCCAGAATTTATTCCTGCCAAGTTTCCAAAAGGTTGGGTTTTACTCTGGGCTTCGTGAGAATGAGGGGTTCCAGAACCTACCTCTCATGTATGATTAAAAATAGTCACCACAATAATTTGCTTTTTAATGTGGTGAAGTGCAAAGAGCGTTAGCACGCTTCACATCACAAATATCAAATAGTGGCCTGTTGGTACTTGAATGTGAGGCCTTAGCTTTATTGTGGTTGTTAGCAAGGAGACAGGAGGCGTGTGCTGTCGCCCCCTATCAGCACACTTTATCCCTGAGGGGTGCATGCCTTAGGGTTACTCTGTGAGCTCGAAAAGGCCAGCTGTATAGATAGCAAAACTCCCTGCACTTACCAATGGGGGACAGGAGATTAAAAAAATATTTATTTCATAAACAAATGCATAAAGCAAGAGCTTTTCATGGACTCGAAAGAAGAGTTTGCATCCTCTAAGTGGCCAGGGGTGTTTAGCGTGATTACAATACGTGGCATATTGATAAGGTTATGTCAGTGCCGACGTTACCCAGAGCCAACAGCCAGCTCAGCTGGTCACCTGCGAAAGAAAATCAGAAAACAACAGCAAAACAGAACACAGAGTACACACGGGCATCTGCCTGCTGCTCACTGATATGGCTTTAGGAATAGGGCAAAGACACGTGGAGAATTTGATAAATCCTTGTTGAACTCATAAACTGGGTTAAATATGGTCAAAAGAACGATGTCTATTATTAAAATTCCATTGTCAGTTTTGAAACTGAACACCGTGTTGCTTGATGCTTTCTTGGATGTCATGATTAGAACCTGGTGCTGAGACAGCTAACTATTTTCATTGCTTGACCTGTTGTGTTCATGTATTTGCAGGCGAATGGACACAGTTTTGTACATATGGAACACGAAAAAGCTGTGTTACTACTGAAGAGTTTCCAGAACACAGTAGACCTAGTTATCCAACGTGAGCTTACTGTCTAAATATTTTTTATAAATAGTGAAGATATGTCTAGCCAGACCTAATGTTCAAAAAGAAATTTATACATAGAAACAAATTTTGCCAATTGCTGGACCAATGGCAAACATTCGTGCCAAATGTATAATACTGTATGTCAGCACTGATCACCCTGAATGATGTTAACTCTATAAATACAATGTTCATGTGGTTATGTACAAGTTTTAATTGTCAGCCTCCGGCTGTGCATTGGTGCAGTTTAGTTTCTGTTTTTTTAATCAAAATCAGTTTCTTCTCAAAGTAGATTTCCTATGATTTCAGAGCACGGAAGCACACGTAAGCTCTTTAGGAATTCTGTTCTCCATCAGAAACACTGCCTCGAAGTTGTATATGCCTTTATAGAGAAAATACAAGCATAAAGAATTGTAATTCCCATACAATATTTCTAGCACAAGGTATATGTTGGCATATCTACAAAAAGAATATAGAGAAAAAAATGATATTTTCATAAACTAAACATCTCGGATTGAGAAAGAAAATATATCTTAAAATAAGACTTTACTATATTGAATCTTTTTCAATAAAATTACATGATAATGCCTTATGAAAGTAACTGTACATATGGTATAAAGTGTTTATATTTGGTTCCATATTCGTTTGCTAAATTCTCATAATACAGAGTGAAATATTTCATCAATGATCCACTTGTCCTTAGGACTGGAAAAAAATAGAACAAAGTAATTCATCTAATACCTTTAGTTAATGATAACACATGCAGAGTTAAGAAATAGACCCAGAGTCATTGGAAACAGGACTTTTCACCACCAACTCAAGCAGTGAATGATGGGTGGCAGGAGAGGTAGTATTTTATTTCTTGGGTTCATGTTGATTATGAACTGTAGCCCCCGTTATTGCTTTACTTGCCAATGTGGAATTAATTTGTGCGCTGCCTTATGCAATTTGCTACTTCAGAAATCTATCATTAAGGAAGACTTTTTCGAAAGGTATGGTGGGTAACTGAAACACCTCAGTATTTAAATATGAAACTTCAAATATAACGTCTCAGAGCTGTGGTTTATTTGTATTATTAATTTCAGTGCCGACTTTTGTGAACAGAAGTACATAAAGAATTTCCCTTCCAAAAGTTTCAAGGTACATAACACTTTGAGCAGTCTCACTAGAAGAATGTGTCTAATATAGAAATTATTTACTTTGACACTGGAACTATTTTTTCTATGAATGATCAGAATTCATTTGATAATCTCTTAAAAATATTTCTTTATATATTATATATGGTTCAATTAACATATTAATTTGAAATTCCAGAATCGGTTCTATGCATTCTCGCTCACCCCATTTCTACATAGGTTGTGCATATACAAAGTGGATTTTCTTGACCAACTAGTGTTTCAAAGTTCTATTGGAATTTTACAAGAGAATCACTTATTAATGACACCAGAGCTCTGAGAATAATATTTGTAAGTAATGTTTTGTGGAGACATTGAAAACATTGTATTTTTATAGGGTCTATTAAAATGAGTGTCACTTGTTAGTAGTGGTATTTTTTGGCATAGAATTTGTCACTTTAAGGCAAATGATCCTCCACTTTATAGATGGTGCACCAGTTTTTTATGTTGCTTTATGTTAAGGTGACTTCGTGCCATGATTTTATAGGCTTTGGCCATTAACTAACAATTATATGACCAGCCAATTTAATATATTTTTCAGAAGCAACTTTTAAACGCTTTTTCATATATTGGAAGTTGCTGATGAGAACTATTCTGAGCCTAATTTTCCTTCTCAAAACCTCATGCCACACGGCTATATCCAGGTGTGTTACAGCGGTCTTCATTCGTGAAGAGCAAGGGCCTCCCTGCCTTGCAAGATCCCTAAGGGAAAAGCTTGACGAAGGGAGACATCGCAAAACATCACATCTGTGTGGGTTAATTTTTCATGGAAGAGGTGGGGAAGAGTCAGAGGTAGGGATCCTCCAGTCCCTCTCTTCTGTCAGCTTTCTACAGAGCCTCCAGGGCATGAGAAGGGGCTCCCGAGGCGGTAATCGGAGGAGGTCGGGACCCTCATAAACAGCCCGCACTCCTCTATGACAGGTTGTCTTGGGTGAATGCTTTAATAATTTCTGTTCAGCAGTTCAGAAGCAAGAGAAAAAGGAAAAGGGCCCCTCGCCAACTGGAAAAGGAAGCCAATAGCCAAAGCACCTTGCTGTCAATTGTATTGCTGTGCTGCATACTGAAGAGAAGCTTTTTGTGGTTGAGTTTGCTGAACTGAGTCGCTGATCACTTGGGTAAAAACTTTAATTTATTT